>PVJX010023936.1:0-28654 GCA_004027295.1 Dolichotis patagonum | reverse complement strand
GGGCCAGTCAACCTTTGCAGGCCTTCGCTGCATCAGTGTGCACTGATCTCAGGGAAGTAACTGGGTCCCCGCCAGGGGTGTGGCCTAGTCCAAGCAGATTCCACCAATCCGATCGGCAAGGGGATTAACCAGCTGAAGCAACTTCCTTATGGAGTTAGGGCTGTCCTGCCCAAATCCAACATGTCTTCCAGTCAGTTTCCCCTTTCCCATGGGAGGGTCTTATTCCCATCACTCACTGCATCCCCAAGAACTGCTGGACTGCCCTACCTCTGACTTCGGTGGGAATTCACGGTGCCTCTGGGTGGGTCGTGTGCAGAGCCGGTCCCGGCGAGCTTCACGCAGGGCTGTTCAGCTGCAGTCTCCGGCTGCTCAAGCCAGTCACTTCGGTGTGGATTGCTTGTTCAGGTCAGACGGAATTCAGGTGTCTCGAGGAGGGTGCCTTGCTCGTTGATCTTATCTTCACTAATAGTAGCCCCAGGACCTCTTATTCGAGAGGGTTTTTGCACTTTAGTTTCTTTCTGGGTTGTGAGAGTCTATCTCTCTCTGTTTGGATCTCTCCAGGGTGTTTTTTTCTGGCATTTGAGCTGTCTCTCTCAGAGAGGGTCTCTCTCCTGCTACCTACCATTCCGCCATCTTGTCTCTTCCCTGAAACTAAAACTTCACTCATAAGAAAATGTAGATAAAATATAAGTAACTGGAAAAATAAAGTATAATTAAGAATTTGAGAAAGTAAAATAATACAACAGTTAATTCCCTTCAAGTTGATTTTACCTAAAATTTCATTCAGTAGGCATGGTGTGTGTGTGTGTGTGTGTGTGTGTGTGTGTGAAGATTGCCAGAATATTCTAACTGTATTTTTTGTATCACCAAAGTGGCAAACCACCAAATATAGTTAGGGCAATTCTGAGTATGAAGAACAAGTTTGAAGAACTTACCCTAATACTTAGTTATATATTTGACAGCATGCTTTTGATATAGAAGAGACATTTAGATCAATAGAGAAAAAGTTTATAAAAACAATCCAAGCTCTGTTTTAAGATCATTTGATTTACAGAATTGACAGAAATGTCATTTCAATAAAATAAGAAGTGGTGCTCTAGGAACTGGATATTTGGGTAAAGAAATAAACAGTCTTACCTCAGACTCTTTATTGAATTTTACTTAAGGTAATCTATTGATCAAAGAGTAAAAGATGAAAAAATTTTCCAAAATATCTAAGATGAAATGGAGAAATATATACTTAGTGACCTTGCATTCAACAAGGTTATTTTTAAAATGTACTAACTGTAACATAAATGATATGATCAATGGGTCTTATTAAAATAAAAACAACTTTTTTTCAAAATGTTACATTAAGGATGCAAAAACACATGCATAGTATAGGATAACACTAATGCCTATTGCCTTTATGGTAAATATTATTTGTGTTGTATATATGAGGAAAATATATTTTATATAGTATGGTACATATTATATATCAATATGTATGAGTCTATCATATTTAATTCATAAGCACACTAATCAACAGACAAACTATGAAAAAAAAAAAGATTGGTCAAAAGCTGAGTGTGGTGGTGCACATCGTAACCTCAGCTCTCGGGAGACAGACAAGAGGATCGCTGTGAGTTTGAGACCAGCCTGAGCTACAAAGTGAGCTCAAGGCCAGCCTGAACTGCATAGTGAGACCCTGTCTCAAAAAAAAGGAAAATAAAAATGTGAAATTAAATAAAAGATTGAGCAGCCACTTCCAAACCATAACTAGAAAATTCAAAAATATGATCAACTACAGTAGTCATCAAAGGAAATGAAATTTAAACTACAAAGAACACATTTACCAGGCATCAGACTAATACAATGGAAAAAGATTAAAACTATTTATTGATACTGTAAATCACATAATCACTTTGAATAACTGAAAGAAACATAGGAAGATTAAACACATGCCTACTCATAGCATTTATCTTACTTACAGGAGCATACCTGATTTAGCTACATTCTCATCACTGGGACACAATATCCTGCACCTACAATTTAAAGAAGGGATAGTTTATTCTGATTCATGTTTCAGAAATTTCAACCTCTGCATAGCTGACAGCATAATGGAGGAAACCAGGCAGAGAAAAGCTGCTCTCGTTCTGGTGGTGAGAAAGCAGAGTGAAGAGAGTGGCCAGGGAAACAGCTCGCTAGGTCATAGATCACATCCCAAGTGACTCAGTTCTTCCATTCAAGCCCCATCTTCTAACATCACCATTCATTATAGGAAACCCCCGATTTAGTCACCCTTCAAAAATCCGTCTTTGAGGGCATGAAGGTTTGGGAATATGTAGGTCTGAGCCCATATCCATGAGAAATGGGGCTTACAGAAGCCAATTAACCTATACACACAAGAATGTTCATAGCAGTGGCAGCTTTATAACAGTCAACATCATGGATAAAAATGAAATATTCACTAACATTTAAATAAAAATTACCAGAATAGAATGACACTGAGAAGTTTAAATAAAATACATCACTTATACACAAGAAAAGATGAGTGAATCCCATTGATATTTCACCAGGTGAAAGAAACAACACAGCAAACACATTATATTATCACACTGGCATCAACTTTGGAAAATTGGTGGTAGATGTCAAAATAGTTGTCACCTTGTGGAGAATGGAAATGATCACAAAGCAATTTTCTGAGATTTTGGAACTTCCCTATGTCTGAGCCTAAGTAGTGACTGCATAGAGGTATATCTATAAATGTTTATTGAACTTCATACTTAAAACTAGCAGATTTTATTGCAGGTGTTATACGCTACTAAAATTATCAAATTGAAAATCTCTTAATATGCTGTAATTAAATTCCTTTCATTGAAAACTTAGACACATGGGCTAATATTTAAAAATATATATTTTTACATTCAAGCTGTTTTAGAAGCAGAAGGAATATTAGAGATTGTTTAATCCAGAAATACCAAGCACATGTAGAAGAATAATCCACATGTAGAAGAATCTTCTTCTGGAGGGATGGTTAAAAGTTAAAATGTAGACTTACTTCTAGGTCACGGGATAGACACACTGACCAAAGTTTCTGAGGATAAGTCTTGGATTTCAGTATTTCCAATATATTCCTTAGAAATTTTTGGGGGGGACATTAAATGACTAAGATTTAATTTAATCCCTTAAATGTATATTCAAATTTGTGTGTTGGTTTGCTCAAGAATACACAAAAATCAAATAACTTTTCCAGAGATTCATGTCTTATTTTATCTTCGAAATAACACCACTTGATAGCTGTTGCTATTCCCAGTTTTCATACAGAGCTCAATCCCCCCTTAAATGTTCTCACCTAACTTCACAAACACAGCAAAAAATTGAACAAGGATTGCTTCAAGTTCCTGTCCTCTCAGAGTCTGCAATCGCTCTGTACATTACACCGTACCATAGATACTTATGATCACACATCCCGTGCAGGTGCTCCTCTGTGAAGAGCTGTGGGTCTTGCCATGGCTGATATTGTAAGTCAAACAAATATAGCTGTATTTTTAAAACATTTTGGACAGACACACTATAAAATATGTCATTGGATAATTCAATATCCCATTGTCCTTCCATATTCAGCCCCACTGATTCTTAAAATGCCATTTACAATGCTTGTGGAGTCTGAACTCTACATTTCTCTCAGCACAAGACTCTGTTTGGAATTTTGATATGAACAACGTGTTCTGTTGGTAAAGGTTCAGAATAGGTTTAAAAATGTTAACATGTGGAAGTAAAAAAAGGTGAGCATATGCCAGACTGGGCAAGAGAAATGATTAAATAAATGCTACCATATACAAAGCCCAAGCATCATCTCCCAAGAGACAAAGTTAGGCACCACCGGGCGCTGGCTTGGAATTATGAAACATAGACAACCTCTGAAAACTTCTCATATACACTCAGCAACTTTCTCAAAAGCTCTATGGGGATATATATGCCTTAGAAAGGACTTGTGCAAACACAGTGAAATGATATCTCATTACTTTTACTTTATGAACTAAGCTTCTTCTTTAAAGTCTCTCAACTAGCTGGTGTTCATGCGTCAGTTTTATTCCAAATGCATTTCTCATCCTTATTACTCTGTTGCATATCTGTGTATGCTTCTATTATTTTACAAATATATCTTGCCTTAGATGTCACAAAAAAAATAATCATGGCAGGAAATTAGCTCTCTTTGACTAGGTTGGCAAATCCATCCATGCAAGTAAACACACTGAAGTGAGGTCTGTGGGAGAGGTAACAGAAACGTTGAGCTAACATTGTCACAAGTTACTCAAAAAAGCACTTAACAACTGCTGAAAACCTGTGTGATGGGAAGGGCATCATAAGTTTTCCTCCTAGGACTAAATTTAAAAAACACTTTAGTTTTCTTTCTAA
Organism: Dolichotis patagonum; assembly: GCA_004027295.1. Classification (NCBI taxonomy): domain Eukaryota; kingdom Metazoa; phylum Chordata; class Mammalia; order Rodentia; family Caviidae; genus Dolichotis; species Dolichotis patagonum. Next base: position 24,253 of record PVJX010023936.1, on the reverse strand, counting down.
TTAAAACAGCTCAAGAAATGAGAATAATTTGTCCATCATGAAAACATAAAAATGATTGAAACACTCCTGGCTTCACTTATAGGAGGAATTCCAAACTGCAAAGTAAAAGTAAATACAAGAGGCATAGTAAGAAAAAGGGATAAGATATTAGCAAAAGAGAAGCAGACCAAGAGATGGAGTGAGGGCAAGGGAAAGGATTGAAAAGGGGTTAAATAAAGAACTGTGATGGGCTGGGGATTTAGCTCAGTGGCATAAATGCCTGCCTGGTGAAAACGAAGTTGTAAGTTCGATCCCAGGTTAAAAAAAATATGAAGTGTTATGCACATGTACCAAATCCTAATTAAGACTATGGCATTTATGTATTCAAATATATACTAATAAAATTTCAAAAATGAAAAAAAATCAAAGCTATATATTTCTCCAAAGCCCATGCACCTCCTCCCTATGTACAAAATACCAGGTTGTCCAACAATCTTGTTGCTGTTTGTCCTACTTGACTGTGAGCATGAATTCTGACAGCATAACATTCCAGTATGTTATCACACCTGTTATATGAAAAGACCTTACTCCATTTTCACTGAGAAGAAATAAGCTATTCCTCATTCAACAGCCCCTATTCTAAAAGAAGAAACACACACATACAAAGAAAAAAAAATAAATAAAAAAGACACAATAAAGATTTTCCATACTGCCCGCATCTTCTCTTATTTTTAGCAAAGTGTCATGGATAGCAATGTCAGTCAACAGAACCTTCAGATCTGGTGTAATTTCCACAGTGAACATAGCAATTGGAAATAAAAGCTTATCAAGACTAACTTCTTAACGCTTGGCACACTTATCTCAGAAAAGACAAAGGGTGGATGGGCATCAGGCTCTCCCTTAGGTACTTTATAGGCAGCCATTCAGAATAATTTAATGCATCTAGTTCAGTGGAAAACACTTGAATTTTGCTTTTTTTTTAAATTTTATTTAAAGAGAAAAAAAGCAAAATAGAAAAAAGGGTGGAAATAATACAGAATTTCAAAAAGAAAAAATATTAAGAAATCATTACTTGATAAGCCATGGCCACCCCAGGGCGGGGAAACAAGAAGTAACAGCGTTTCCTGAGATCAGTGCCATGTTGGAACTTAGGGCGCTGAGCCAACCAGTAACCAGCCTGCTGCCTACCGGGGTGCGGGCTTAGAATCAAGCATACCATCTCCCCCACCCAACAATCGGGATCCAGGGATTTGGGTATCTCTTGGGTGGTGACCATATGTGGCACAGCAAGTGGGGGGAGTTTCCTTCTACTATCTCTGAAAGCAGATACTTTTATCGCCATTTTGCTTTATCCTGACTATCGGTGTTGCTCTATTCAATATTCTGTTTTGATGTGTTCTATAATGTTGTATATTTCTTTTGATTTTGCTGTACCTAATAGAAGAACAACTATTTTGAAGATAACGAGATATACAATGGTGCCTATTATTGTTGTCCTGGTGACCTGCTGTGATGTTCTGTGCCAATTTCACTATACTGTCTCAATTGGCTTTATTTCATCCTGTTTTCTTGTATATTACTACCTCCAAGTTAATGAAAATTAAATAAAATAAAACAATAGAACATGAAAAAGCAAGGTAACAAAATACCTCCAAAAACTCCCAACTCCATCAAAGCTGATCCATGTGACATGGATGACGAGGAACTCAAAAACAAAACAACAGAATTATATAAGGTGATTAAAAAGGAAATAACAACAACAAAACAGATCAATAGGTACTGAGCAAGCTGAAACATGATATAACTAAACAGATAATGTACTTAAAAAGCAAAAGGAGGAAAATAAAATGCACTAAAGGATATAATAGCATGTATGTTTAAGTGTGTGGGATTGATAACAATATTACCAAGTTTTTGTTGGATCGTTGAACAGAACTGTTTGTTCACTTTGTATGCCTGAATTTTGTAATATTTTACTCTTTTCATATTGTATAAGAAAAGAGAAGGTAGTTTGAAATTAGATTAGCTTTTTAAAAAACCAGATCATTTAATAGCAATCATACATTCAAAACATTTGTCATGATAAGAAAGAAACATCCTGCAATCTTGCAATCTAATGACACTGATCACATCAACTATTCAAATTTAAAGCCCTTTAATGTCTTAGTGGTTTTCCATCTCACTTGGAATAAAAAGTTGCCGTAAGTTCTAAAAGGCCAGGAATCTTTTCCATATCATCACTTCTCCGATGTGACTGTCTTCTATCATACCAGTGTTGCAAGGTTCAGCTGCCAGCAGCTTCTTGAACAGGCTACCCAGATTTCTACTTCAGGTCTTTGTATACCCAGTTACTCTTGCCAGGAACACTCTTCTTGTACAAGTCAATCTGCATCACTGTTTTGATCTCAAGCTCTGCTCTTTTCTTGAGGATATCTTTCTCATCAAACTACTTACATTATAAGTACTTTTATCCCCATCTCCCTAGCACTACTTAACCCATCTTTCCTATTTCACTTTGCCCCCTAGTATTTATCACCTACTAACTGCTTGATAATTGCTTAAGGAACAAATAATGGATAAATTCAAAGGACAATCTAGAAGAGAAAGCTATGTTAACACATGTCTAAAGGACCAAAGGCAGGCCTGATCCTGTGTTTCAGGGATAAATCCAGGGTCAGTGCACAGGATAATGAGTGTATGAATTGAGGGCACAGTAGTCAGAGTGTAAAACCCTGGAGAATGGAGACAGATTTTTGGGTGCCATTACAAGAGCAAAAGGAATTATTTGGGGGTTGATAAGAAGCAAAATGATGATATTTTCCTGGATCTGTATACAACATTAATTACATGACTACAAGAATGGACCTACTGCAGATAAGAAGATAGGAACAATGACTGCTATTTTTAGGAGGGTAGTAGAGATATTTTGCAAGGTTTTGGGGAAACTCATTAATAGTCATGGAGAGATGAAAGAAGTTTTACTGGAACCGTGATCATTCACTAACTCATCACACACTTAGTGAGGATTTGGAGAATTTTTCTAAGTATTGTGAGGAGATGAAAAGCAATTTTTATATTATTGAATCAGATTAGGTTTTTAAAAGTACATTTCCTCCTTGGAAACTCTGTTATAATTATGATTTAGTATGACTAAAGGAAAAGACAATTTATACTCATGAAAAAATCCAAGAAATGCAAGATCCACAGACAGGTGTTTTATATATTTTATCTTTTTAAATCCTTCATTCATTAAATGAAGATGACTGAATTGTAGAGGGATAACCTGATTTTCTGACAGGTAGTGATATAGTAGACTCACACTTTCTAGCTTCAAATATTCAGCCTGAGCTTCCATACTGGATGCAGTAATGCAACGTCCAGCGTTTCAGGTGTGAGCCACCATTCCTGGCCCTGGATGTGCAAATTAAAGGCAAAATTTTAGGCTTAATTTAATGTTGTAAGTTTTTTATTTATACTACATTATTTCCTTTAAGTTCAGCTTTAACCCCTAGTATAAGTAGAACATTTCTTTCCTGGCCCAGAGGCATGTGAAGAATACTTCAGTACCCAAATTTAGTCTTTTAAGTTCCTTGCTAATAAATTAAAGGACAAAATTAAAGTATCTATTTCATCTTTCAATGCAATAAGGAAATATAATTCTAGAACTCCATTTAAAATTAATTATAGTACAGTTTTTTATTCCTTCAATATTTGTTTTTGATCTCAAATACAATCTGAAAATATTGCCCAAGAAAGGAAAGGAAAGTGTCATTAGTCTCAGCATTCATTCACTTCTAACTTTTCTTTTCTTCCACCTATAAAACTGCCAAAAATAAGAAATTCTTTCTAATCATAATACCATGCTACCTACTTCAATATGATTCCCATGATTCCCTAGAAAGATTACGTTGAAGAACCTCAAGATGTGCTTTTGTTTGGAAAATGGTCAACTGCAGATGTAATTATTTAAGAGGAAGTCATGGTGTGTAGTGTAGGTCCCTAACATGGCTGGTGGCAATAATAGAGGACAGGCCTGTGAATACAGACACACACACACAAAAAATGGCATGTGCTGACAAAAGCCTGCCAGCCAAAAACAGCAAAGACTGCTCAGTGTCTTTTCCATTAGAAGATAGAAAAAAAGCAAGGAAGGTTTCTCTGACAGGCTCAAAGGCATATAGGAGTGCTGACACTTGGTTTCAAACTTCTATGTCCCAGACTTTGAGAGAATAAATTTCTGCTATTTTAAGGCACCCAGTGTGTGACCACTTTGCTTCAGCTGCCTTAGGAAATCAATACACTTTCCAAAGAATTTCAGCTTTAGTTTCATAACATTATTTAATAAATTGCATTAATTCGATTCTCAAACTTACTTTCCAATTGTTTTATGCACTTTAAGATTATAAACTTTAGAATTTGATATCTTTATCTTTCAGATATATGCTCAGCACTTTCCCTTACTTTTTAAAATTAAACACTCAAGTATAACATTTCTCTCAAAAGAAAATGTGCTTGTAGACCACCTTACTTTTAAATAGCATCTCCTACCAGCCCTTATTCCCTCACTCTGCTTGTTTTATTCCCATATGAAATTGCTAACACTCTATCTTTTGTGTTATTTTTTGTTTTTGCAGGTGTAAGTATAGATTCCACAGGGACAGGAATTGTGTGCTTATCTCATTTCTCTACATTCTCCTATATGTAACATTGGTTTACATTATAACAATCAAAATCAGCTTTGCAGTTTAAAAAGTGATAATTTTTGCAAATGAAGAACTTAGTTTCAGTTTAAAACTATAAAGGACTGATAAATTTATACAATGGTCGAGACTGTACATCTGAAGACAATCATAGTCATATTGGAAAGTCAGATCTAAATGCCTATAAAATGATTACAGTTACTGATGAAGTACTTCAGACTGCTTTACATACATCAGAAGTTTATTTTCTCTTACCTATTTTAAAGTCATTCTCTTTGCAAGTTCAAAAGAGAAACACCGCTTCATTTTCACATAAGAAATGTTTCTCTGTGGAAGAATATGTAGAGATTACAAAGCAATATTCTTGCAATATAAACTTTGAAACTGCGTCATAAAAGCTCTGGGAATTTGGGTCGGGGTTTAGCTCAACGGCAAAAGCACCTGCTTGGCAAACTCAAGGTCATCAGTTCGATCCCTGGCGCGCGCGTGCGCGCGCACACACACACACACACACAAAACCTCTGGGAATTTATTCATTCATTTACTAATTCATTTATCATTCAGCTAAATATTGTGACCCAGCTATGGAATAAGGCCCAAGCTGAGAGCTGTGAGAGATTAAAAAATTTCAACAAAGGCTTCCTCTGCTATACTTTTAGGAAGGAATACAAGAGATACATAAAATCAATATAAATTTAGTTAAGAAGTATTAAATTAAAAAAGCACGATGATATGTAAGGTAGAAAAAATTCTAAAGCCAGAGTCGTGTGGTCTGGGCTTTCCTTGATGTTTGATTCTCCATTTCTTTTCCTTGCCTTTCTTTCTAAAGTCTAAATGAACAAGGTTCCATGATTACTTTTGCGTTTTGGGTGCCTCGTCATGCCTTGGGCATCCCTTAATCCTGCCAACTTTCCTGTAAATTCATTCCATTCCATTCATTGTGGCTATTTCATTTGAAAATCATGAGTTGGAGTACATTTCATACGACACACAGGCTGTCTTCGACATATTTCCTTGTACATAGTATCAATGATAGTTGTTATTGTCACACATTAGAATATTGCTAATGATACGCTGTTCATCACAGGTGGATATAGGCTTTGTAGACATACACTGAATAATAAAACTTTTGTTCTTGTCAATCTCACTTTTAACTCCTGCAAAAATAAAAATAATAATGAGAAAATTTAATAGAAATATTCATAATGAATATATGTCATACTTTCTTATTTTCAAGAAAAAAATTAAAATTGCCTATTGTAATCTTTCCATAAGTAGTATTACACAAGGTTTTCAGCATTTAAGATTAACATTATTGTGTTGTTTCAGTTTGTACTTCTTATCTTTAAAATGGAGCAACTATTCTAACTTTCTATGATGTTCTTAGTTATGAAAAGTAAAAGAAAAATAGAAACTAAACAAATAGAATGAAAAATAAGAATCAGGAAGATCTTGAACATGGTTCTTAAGTATAACTATTTTTGATGTTTCTTTGTTATTCACTCCTGGAAGACGGTAAACACGCATTTTGCAAAATTGCTTCCCAATTATGAGTCAAATGGGTGATTATAATCTAGGAGAACAAGACCATGGCAGGCTGGCTAGAAGACAAGATGCAACCTGTTGATTATGAAGATCCATGTTAGGAACAGGATGTAATCATGTAGCCTGATCCGGAAAGGATGGCGCCTGTCAATACAGCCAGGATGAGTGAGCTGAACAGCTTCCAGAGGGACTGGATCTAGGAGGGTATAAAAAGACGGCGCCCATGAATGTCACGACCCCTGCAGTGCTGCTGTCCTGCTACCTTCTATATCTTCTTTCTTTTGCACTCTTTTCTTTCTTCACTTTTTCTTTTTCTTCAAGTCGGATCATCCTTTACTATGAATGAAAGGTTGTTTAACTGCTCATTGGTTGTCACATCCAGTCCTTTGGACTGGACAGAAAGAGCCTGGAATCTCTGGGCATGGTGCAGTTCGGCAACAATATGAATCTTCAGTATTAAACAGGCTAGGACTAGTCATGGGAAATAAACTCACAAATCCATTAAAATTCAGGGCATACATTATTTCCTAGTGTCTGAGGATGACAGAAGAAAATTTTGAAGGAGAAAATAAAAATAAAGATGAGAATAGTGAGTAACCCTGTTTTCCTTGTGTTCATTTCTTCAGATTAGAAGCTGTCATTCACCCATAACTGTTGTACTCTAACAAAAGCGTCACCATTCTGTTCTGTATGCGCCATTTCTTTTGTTCCTAGTTTGTTTTTTAAAATCTCCAGGAGCTAGGCAAACCCCCTTTTTTGCAAGGCTTCAGCCTTCGCAAATTCCAATGGAGAGACCAAGAGTTATAAATCTCCTGCAGAGCTAGTTGTCTCTAAAAAATTAGTCCTTAATACCAAATAAGGCAACAAAAGCCTTTTTCCCTCCCTGGTCCCCTCCCCACCCTGACACTACACTCTCCTCCTTTATAAACCCCTTCAGAAGCTTAACCTGTTGCACAGATTGCAAACTCCATCGCATCTGTGTCACTGGGTACCAGCATAAAAAATAAAGCGCTTATTCCTTTTTCGCTTTGGACGTTGTCTCATTTTTGAGTTATAACAATAACCTTAGGGCTTGAAAGTCACCATGACAAAAATGGCTATGGATAGGCTGAAACCAGAAGAAGGAACTGAGTAGAGCAATGGGCTAGATACTGAAATTTAAAAGTATAAAGTGTCCACCGAGCAGAGAAGTGGAAATGCACTTTCAGGAAAGGCCAACCCATAGTGTGTGGTTACTGACTGAACTCAGTGCAATGCAAAGAAAACTGACTAAATCTCAATGGCTCAAAGAAATTCAATTATCTAACTTTCTAAGCGACTTAAATAGTAACATGGAACATTAACATTAAGGATGTGGCGTTTCTTGCCATCCTCAAGATTCTCTATATTTGTTCTTTCATAAAGAAACAGGCTAGCCATTCCCTCCCACTAGTAAAAACAATGTTGATATTGTGGCAATAAAGTGATAAACACCACCTCTCAGCATGATCAGCCAGGCTGGTTTCCATCCAGCACTTCTCATCTTGCCAGTACAAACTTGTGGGTATCACTATAGGACTGAAGAAATACATAGCAGATGCGGAACTTAGAGCAGTGATGGAGAACCTTTCAGAGATTCCAAAGATAACAAATAACCAACTGCAACAAGTATGCCATTGGTTTGCTGCTGGAAATTTATCTGTGTTTTTTGGGTAGTCACCATCAAGGCCTAATAAAATTTACACCCACTATTGCTCTGAAGTGTAATTTTTAATGCCATTTTACTTTGACATACTAAAATGTTTCTTTTAAATTGTCATAAAAAAGTATGCTTGCTGACATATGAAGCCAATTTTCTTATTCCACTGGGTAAACCATTTCCAAAGAAAGCAAACATAAAAATCCAAAATAAATCTGGAACAATAAGATTTTTAGCCTGCAGCATTATTTTAATGAAAATTACTCCCTTTATTATAGATAATAAAGTGTTAAATTTGTTAAAATAACTAATAAAAATTTTAGGGAATTATACTTAAAATGGTTGTCAAAAATTAATGAGGGGTTCTGGCATTTTCTACTAATTTTCTTTATTGTAAAATTGAAGAGGAATATTTTGTCTGGATCAAGCAGCTCTTGTATCAGACCGAATATCTGAAAACATAGTAAGAAGTTATTCACTGCTTTCCACTTTCATTTCTCACAGCCTATTCAGGAGTTCCTATGAAAAATAGGCACAGAGGCTAGTGATTTGGCAATGTATGATACACTGACCACGTATTCCAAAAATGTATGTGTTGGAGTGGTGTCTTTCAGAGATTCAGAATGTGACTGTATTTGGATATGGGATACTTAAAATGACAAGCTTAACTGATCCTGTTAGGGTGCTGTCATCTAATCTGACTGGTGGCTTTGATAAGAGGATATTTGGAACCAGGACACACCAAGGACTTCTGTCCAGAGAGAGCTGTCAGTAAAGATGGTCTTCTACAAGTCAGAGGAGAGAGGGCTGGGGTACTATCATTCTATGGACAGCTTGGTCTTGAATTTCTACCTTTAAGAATTATATGAAATGACATAAAAGAAACTACATCTTTGTTGTTGAAGTCAGTCTACAGTATCTTGCTATGAGACCCCTAGCAAATTAATATCCTTACCATGTATTTATTTAATTACTTTTAGTAGAATAACTAGAGAATGTGATGCTCTTGGTAACTCAGAGGAGAAACAAATTACAATTCAAATGAAAATCAATTTTCAACAATTATTTTTGAACTTCATTAAATTATTTTTTAATTTGGAAATTAAATTTAAAATTAATTTTAAACTTATATCATTTATAGTAAAATAATAAAAACAAGCCCAAACATATTATACTGATGCTGCAAAACACTTTAAAGTGAACTATATATTCAGAAATAGCACCAAATTTATAGAATATAATGTTCTAAAATGTTGTAAACGAGTAAAAACATCATTATTTTGGTTAAACTCAGGTTTATGAACAAAAATTTCAAATATATACCTAAAATAACATCAGAAGTTATTTGCATATAGCAGAATGATATACTGTACTCCATACACAACATATATACATATTGGAGACACTTATTAACTAACCATAAAGATATGTAAAATGCAGGTGTACATTGTTCAGTACAGTCATCATACTTACCATGTTTGGTTAAAATGTTCTATAAAATAAAATTGGCATTGACTCAAAACTCTGTGTCATTCAGGGTCATTATTCTCTTGCTTCATTCAGAATCATTACTCCCTTGCTCACTGTTAAATCTCAACACTTTGCACTTTTGCTTATTCACCAACATCTAATATGCTGATCTAATGAAAACAGAGGGTGAGTGAATATGCTCTTAGCTGAGAAGACTGTGGAAGTAAGTGGGTGAATCATTAACCAAGACATCTAAGTGGCCTCCTTCTGAAGGAAGATTTTCATCATCTGCCATATAATGTGCACTACCAATGCATTGTTTAAACCACAAACCTAGGAGTGGAGTATTTTCTCCACTTTTTGTGAAGAAGTTAACCTACATTTTGGTTTTCAAACTTAATACTTGGCATAGTTGATCTGCATTTTACCATTTAGCTCTTTCCAGGATATCTATTTAAAGTCTTCTAGAAAGAGAAATATCAGGAGGATTTCTGAGTTGTTTACTTTATTCCTACAAGAGTTCTAGCCATGTGACATGGGTTTCTTCTATGTAAGATAACACTACTGAGAGTTAAGTGTCATATAGTTTGACAGATAGGTAAGCAGAAGCTAAGAGAGGATAAGTGATTGACCAATGTCCTTCAAACAGTAACTCAAAATTGAAGTCTCCCTCTGATAGGTCCATGTGATTTGTTTCAATTTCTTGCATTTTCTCTATCTGAAAGTCTTTAACTTGATAAATCACTGTACAAAACAAATATTTAAGTTGACAATTCACTGTATGAAACAAAATCATCATCCTCTAAATAAAAGGAAATAGTGTGTATAAATGAGGTATGTTTACACTTTTTGACTGAATGTGGATGTGTATGGTGTAAGCAAGAAATCAGAGATAAATGAATTTGATAAAATATCTCTGGGGAAAGATGATTTTACTTTTAATTTTTTTCTTTTGCTAACATTTGAGTTGATTTATTCAATTTAAGGTAAATTGAGACATTGTCTCAAGTGAAGAACATGCATGATATTGATTTTTATCTCCAAAAATTTTTCTAAATTTCACAAAAATAATCTGTAATATATTGCAAATGTATAATTAATTAAAAATGAATTTTTGAAGAATCTTTGTTAAGTGCAAAGGAGAAGATGGTATAATGTTTCTCACAGGTTAAGGTGAATAGTAAATGTACTATAGACATATGAGAATAGTCAAAAATTACCATGTACTAAATATTTTTAAAGTCTTTTGTAGATGCTTGTTATATTGCACTTCATCTCTGCAATTATGTCCCACAGGAATGAGCACAATTTTCTCTTGTGAAGATATGTCACTAAGTTGATGTCTGGAACATATAACTATATTCTTAACATTGATAGTGATAACTTTCCTGTCAGAAAGAGTTCCACATTTTTTTCCTATACCAAAATGTGTAATGCATAAATATCATCTCTTAGGGTCACAAGTTAGGAATGTAAGTGAAAAAAGTATTTTAAATCATTCGGATTGCCATTGTTTATGGTCTTAAAAAAAAACTACTGTAGCTGCTTGGGCAGTCAAATTGGTCATTTCTAGGAGAGCAAAAGTAATCAAATACAATAACCAAATATAAAGTTCCAACTATGTATCCATTAATTTTTCAAGCATATATCGCAAACTTACACTGTGCTAACTACTTCGTAGTTCCTGAAGTTATAGTAAGGAGAGAAACAAGTCCTTGTATTCAAAAGACACTTACTTAAGTATGTAATTATAAGACACATAATCACAATGTGATTCTGGCAGTAATCAGATATATGCATTGCCTAACTAAAATAATACATAATACATAACATATATGATAACATAAACACATGTTGGGTATGACTATATTTACTATTATTATAATAAATATACTTACTATGCATATATATAAAGTAATTCATTCCATAATGAGATTGTGCTCAACAATAAACCTTATATAAAATGCTGGCTATACCATGCAGACCATGTGTGCAGTAAACTATAATTTCGGGTTGCGTAAATACACTGTGATGTTCATAAAATGACAAAAACACCTATGTATTCTTAAAATCTATCATCATTTCAAAACATGACTACATATCTTATATGCTATGTATGTGCTGTGTAATATTTTGCTGCAATTTAAAATTAAATTTTTTAATTCTTCCAAGAAAGCAACAGGTTGTATCTGGAATAAAGCAGGAGAGTCACTAGAACTCATAAAATGACAGAAAAATTAGATCTTAAAAGCATTACATAATATAATGTGAAAATAAAAAGACAAAAATTACTTTTGAAAGTATGCATAGTTCAGTTACAAATGAGGAAGAGCAGCTCATGTCCTAGCACTGAAATTTAGAGGCACACCCCTACCACTGTTAGCCCTACCACTCTGCACACAGAGCCCACACTCTACCTCCTGGAGCATGTTCTGGTCTCCTGGACATTGGAGAGAATTCCCTCTTAAAATGCCATCTGACTGCCTCCAGGAATTGCACAGATCACAGTCTGCACCACCACTGGCAGAAGCCCATAACTGAATGGTGGACAAGGGTTGGCAGTTGGTAGGGCATGTGCCCAGAGTTCAGAATATGCTCTGGGTGAATCAGGGCTTCAGATTCCAGTGAAGTAGTCACAGATGCTAAGGAACATGGGCTTCATCTTAAAGAGTGAAAAGATAGCAGAATAATGTTCTCTAAGGATGCCCACATTCAAATTTTAGAACTAGTTAACATGTTACTTTTCATGGTAAAAGTGACTCTACATATATGATTAAATGTAGAGGCAATGAATCCATGTAAGCTAAAATTTTCCCCCAACTGTATTCAGAGATAGAGTTATGAAGATAGAAAGTGAGGGATTCAACATGGACGACTTTGGAGATGGTGGAAGCAGCACATTAAGGAGTGTAAATGACCCTTTCCTGTAAAAAGATATGAAAACCAACTCTTCTCTAAAACTTCCAGAAGTAACATAACCCTTTTGCTGCTTTGATTTTAGGCCACTGAGACCCACATCAAAATTTTATCTCCAGAAACATAGAATACTAGATCTGTCCTAGAAATAATTTCTTGGGTAATTTTGTAGAGCAGCAGTAGAAAACCAGTACAGAGAACATTATTGAAAATGTCTCCAGCCAATAGTATTAAAGGTTAGAAAGTAATAAAATCCTGTTGCAATCTCTAGGGAAGGGATTACCACAAATAACAGAAAACCTGAAAAATAGTGACTTTAATAATTGGCGTAATTTTTTTCTAATCCAATAAGAAGTCCAGAAATATTAATCCTGGCTGCAGCATCTGTACAGTGCTCCAGAATCCTTTATCTTTTGTTACCACCCATGACAATGATTCAGTTTGCAAGGTCATGGTCATAAGATAGCTGTTCTGAATGTCATGTCTGTGTCCCAGAAAAAAGAAGAAAGAACAATGAAAACAAAAAGGGATATGCTAGCAGAAGAGGCTGTCTTTTAAAAATGTTTATCATTTTTTTCCAGAATGATATCAAATAGTTATGCTAAAATCTTCATGACCAGGACTAATTTACTTGGCTATTTAATACAAAGAACTCTCAAAAGACTAATTACATTATGCAGACCCATTGTCACAGTTCTGATTGTAAGGAAGAAAGGGTAACAATGTATAGAGGAAAAAAAATTGTACAGTATGTGAATTGTGGGGCTTCTCAAAGTCTTCAGGTTAGCATATGTGGTAACTTTTTAGAGTTTCCCAAAATTTTTTTTAATAGAGACACACAAGTGTCTTTATATTCACAAGGAAGAAAACTTCATCAACCTATCATAAGTCTTACCAGCTAATGTTGTACAGTTTGTAAAACAGTGTTAGAAGGAAGGAAAGAAACATTAGAAGTACAGTAAAATATCCTGACACTGAATCATTCTGATAGGAGAGTAGCCATAGGAGACAGGAGTGCATCTCTTTTTATAGTTACCCAGTGGCGGCAAATCTATGGCACCCATGCTGCTGCCAGCTGTTTATCATTAAAAGCTCTGAAAGGTTCACCATCACTGGCCTATCTCTTATGGACCATCACTCACACCTCATGGAAACCACAGACACAGCTCCAGTTACAGAGAAGGACTAGCTATTCCCTATCACTCCAGATTCATGCCTGCAATCCCAGCACTGAGGGAGGCTGAAAAGAAAGCTCCAGTTTGATATTTATCTAGGCACATTATTAGCAAGATCCTGTCTCAAAATCAAATGCACTGCAGAGATATCTCAGTGACAGAACACCCCTTAGACCCATCCCCAGTTCTGTAAAGAAAAAAAAATCTCCATCATTAAAGCAAGACAGTTAAATGTTTTTAAAATTTCAAAATGTTCTCTCAACTCATGTATAATTTTTCATTATTATAGATTAACATCTTATTAGATGAAAATTTGATTGCCAATATTCTAAATAAAGTAATTTATGTTTTTCTTAGTTATTTTTTAAGTGGACAATCCTATAGTAACTTTGCATCCATAGTAATGGTGAGGAGTACAATGCATGTCCAGAGTTTAAAAAACCTGTCTGTGATCACACATTTATCTGGCGGTAATCTGGGGTTAAGACCCGACTTCTCTCAGTACAAGGATGTTATTTTTCCTGTAGTCCTTAGAAACTCTAGGTAGGAAAGTTTAACATGGTGAAGGAATTATTTTTCAAGGAATAGTGTTAGAATGCAATGTTTCACTTTTGGTGAAATTTAACCATTTCTTTTCCTCTTCTATTTCCAAGGAGCTTAAATGGATGAGATTCCCAGGCTGCCTTTATTGTGATAATAGCATTCTCTCTTATTTCAAGTATATTTCTAGATGGAATTAAATAGGATGCTATGCTGTCTCATGCTACTGCAATTCAGTTAACATGTGTGGACATAGTTGGGAAGTAATGTTTTTAAGTAGAACATGTATGCTTATCCTCTGGTTTTTAACTAAGTACATGTTAAGGAAAAGTTATGTCCTGCAATGGACAATACAATGCATAACATGTGATTATTTTCTTAAGAAATAGTTCACTTGGGGTAGGGATACATACGAAACTCAGAAGTTGCAAAGTAAATTTTCAGGTTTAGAAAACAGGAATGTGATTTAACTGGAAGGGAAATCGCAAGAAACGCTCTTTGTACTATGGTCTTGGGAAGCATCAGAGACTCTCAGGCCAGAGAACTACATCATGAGAACTCAAGAACTACAGGGTAAAATCTTGGCTTCCAGAAAACAAAATAAAGGAGAATGAGAATTTCCTCCCCTCCAAGAAGCACTCAGTTGCTCTTACTGTATGTTCTCATTCATTCAGGGCATGTCTTTGGCTTTGCATTTGTTTAATAGCCTATAACATGCTTTTATCTGTGTGTATACACAAAAAGTTTGCAGTTTACTATAGGTAAGTTATCATTATTTATCATCATTGTGTCAAGCAGGTATTCAGATTTATGTGTGACTGTGGCAATAATTGAGACAAATCAGTTTTAATGGAGAACTAGTTTGTCACTTGGCCAAATTCTTTGGGTCTATGATTCCATGTTACATTGTGGAGGCAGCATATGGCCAAGGAGTTGCTCATACAATGCACAAGACTAAGAACTAAACACACAAGAACAGAGGGGCAAGGGAGAGAGAGGGCCAGACTCAGAATATTACCTTCAAGGATAGTCCCCAAAGATCAAGTTCTCATCCCAGTTTCCAAAGGTTCCACTATTTTCAGGGTGCACTATAAGTTGTACACCACACATTGAATAAATACTTGGACTTTCCAGGAAACATTTAAGATGCAGACACATACATAATGATACAGAGTTCTAGGATGATGGATGAGTATTGAATCAATGTTTATTAGATGGATATTCATATATGAAGAGATTTTGGAGGGTCATTTATTGTCATTAATTTTATTCATACAAGTACAATACTTTGAGGGTTCAGACCCATCGTTAGCTGCCTGAAAAGTTTGAATTCTATCATTAATTATCCTTGGACCTCCAGGAAAGTAACTTAACCTTCAAAACATTTCCTTCAACAGTAGAAATAGGAACTGCATTGGATAAATGCCCTGTCCCAATAAGTTTTTAATGTGTAGTCATGCATGAAGTCATAGGACTTGCAGCAGAACTTAGTTGTAACTACATCACCTTCTTGGGCTCCCTTTGACTCAGGATGTAGATGACATGAAAACTCAGGCTCATCCTGACTGTCAGTGGTCCAATACAGGAGATGCAGCCTTTTAAAAATAATCTACTCCCGGAACATTTTGGAATCTTCAGAAAGCATTATCCAAGCACAGCCCAAAGCTATGAAGTTAAGACACCAAGAAGTGATCCTCAAATATGGAATTAGCTATAATGGTCATATAAAACTTCAGTCTATCAATCTTCAGTGCAAAACTGGAAACCATTTAGTTGTCATCACAGAGAACTCTGACAGAAGTGTCAGTCATGACTTAGTAAATGCAGCCACCATAATGAACCTTTATGCTGACTGTTACTTTTTGTCTCACACTTCCTGCTTCTTTTTTACTATTCCTGAGTTGTTCTACTAAACAAACTACTTGCACACAAAACATCATACCCAATTATTATTGGGTAAACTCATACTAAGACACTGAAAGCTCATTTAAACTATCTTGTCTTTCAGTAATGAAAGTAATTAGCATAATTTAGACTACTAGCATGTCTCGGGCAATGTTTGCTTTGAAATACAAACCCAGAGACATAGATTTATATTTTTGTTTGAAATCAAATAAAATAAGAAAATAAAAAATGAAAATCTTTCAAATTTATTCTTAATATATTTTTTCAATGACTTTTCTATTACAGTGCTAGACGTTTCAAGAAATAAGAAGTTGTTCCTTGACTCTTAAGAGATCAGGGCACTTATATCCAACTATATATACTATATCCCTTCAGAGTTTAGAAGAAATTCAGGATAACATAGCCTTAAAAAGGCACTGTTCTCTGTAAATATGAGAATTGATGGTTAAAACTAGTCATCTTATATTTATCTACTTTAGTTAGACTGTTTCCATAATGAAGCACATACTTTGCCTTAGGAACTACCTCAATTTTAAGTTAAATAAAATGTGCAGAAATATAACACCATTAAAACAAAACTATTCTATAAAACTCAAGATAATTATACTTTGGCAGCATATTCTTCAATTTAGTTTAGAACAAGTTCAGAGCCATAAAAGACAAAGGAGGTCCTTGTTAATACAAAGCCTTGCACTAGGCACTGGATAATTAATGGTCAGAATCACTCCTTTTCCTTACAACTTAAAATCCTGTAGTAGAAGAAGAATTTATAAAGTCTAACCTCCAGCACACAATTACAATTCTAAATTATACATATGTCTAGCAGGTTAGAATTCTCCAGAAGCCTATTAGCATAACCAGGAGGTTTAAAGAAGGTTGGAGGGCTAAGCCAAGAGCTAAGTGCTGATGGGTGAGAACTAAGTCAAGGAAATAAAATTGGGAAGGATGATCCAGGGCAGTACATGCACAAACAGAGGCTAAATTGCAATAGTGTTGGTTAGGATCTATGTAAAGTTAAAGATCATTTCAGTTTAATATAAAAGAAAATTTAACTAATGTATATTAGGTCAATAGACAAATCAACAAAGAAGGTTAGCAAATTGAAAGCAAGTATATGAGAATATTTTCAATGTAGTAATTCATTAGGGAATTGTTAATTAAAACAACGAGATACCTGTTAGAATGACTAAAGTCTAAATACCCACAACAAACGCTAACAAGGAGTGGAGCAACTGAGATCTCATTCAACACTGGTGGGAATGAGTAATGGCACTGCTACTTTAGGAGGCAATTGTGCAGATTTCACAGACCTAAACAGTCTCTCACTATATGATTCAGCATTACACAAATAGAATTTACCCAATGCTTGGAAATGTTTAGTCACTGTGGGTTTCAATACCAAAGTATTCAATAACAAGAGAAATTTACCTTTCACAAAGGAACTACAAGTCTGAGATCAGTGCCTCACCATGACAAGTATCTTTTCTGTGTTTAACACTGTTGGCTTCTCCTTTATGTGAAAGGAGAAAGAATTCTCTATATGTTTCTCTCATAAAACATAGATTCCTTTCACAATCATTCAGCCTTCATGATTTAAATTACTTCCTAAATCCCAGTTGCTAATACCATCTTTCTATAGTTGGAATTTCGGCATATAAATTTGTCAGCGGAGGAGGACCATAAGAATTCAATTTATGTCAACAAATGAACAGCCATATAAAAACTTGCACTCAGATTTTATTTAAAACAGCTTCATTCATAATAACCCAAAACTGGGAAAAGGGCCAAAATATTCTTCAATAATAAATAGATAACAAACTTAGAGGAGGTTTAGGGCAATGGAACTATTCTATGTGATACTGTCACAATGGATATGCCATTGTTCGTTAGGCTAACCCCAGCAGTACAACACAGAAACTGATTCAGCATGTGTTACACTGTACAAATGTGAGATAATAATAATAAAGGACCCCAGAAGTGAGGCTGAGAATGCTGGAAGATCAAACCTGTGTACCTTCTGTTCAATTTTCTATAAGCCTAGAAATAAACAAATGTATGTAATAGAGAAAACAAAAACAAAAAACCCCAAAAACCTAATACCCAGTTCACACACGCTCATACCAGATCTACAAGATCAGCATGATGAATCTGCTTGGTGTATTTCAAGTCTATGTTCCTAAATCCAGGAATCTCACATCTTTTTATGTAAAATCTCACATCTTCCTGCATAGAATAATCCTACACAAAGGATTATTTCTGTTGTGACTGGAATGGTTGAAACACAAGAATAGTATTCAATTCGAAGTAATATATATCCTTCTGGAATAGTTACAGTTTAACTATAAGTGGGCCACTATTGTCCCTCTTTTAAAACTGAGGAGACAGACAGAACACTGAGCTCAACCAGGAAGTAGCAACTCAAAAATAAAATCTTATCACTTCCTTAACCTCCATGCTGCTTTTAAAAATATAAAAATAAACTATATTTAAAAACTTGATGGAGAAAATACCTTGGCCATTTACTAGAAAATTCAAACCAGACTCTTCAGTAACCTGGCAGCACTGTATGTATTATTGAATGCATCACCTACTATGTATCATTGAATCAGGCATAGTTTTAAATTTTTGAATTTATAAAGCATTTATAAAGCAATATGCTGAAAAATGGTTAAATGGTGAAGCCAATAAAGTTATGGATAAATTTCTTGATTAAGTACTTTTCACTAATTTCCTTTGATTTGTTCACAGATTTTTCTAATATTACACCAGAGAGCATTCCCTTCACAAGCAAGCATCTGTAATTCTAAGTAGCAAGTTGAACACCCTCAGCTTCTCACAGGGCTCTGAATGTTATTGGATGATCTATGGGTGGATGAGACAGATGGGGATGTACTGTTCCAGACCAGGCAGTACTACCTTTCCCTAACTTTGGCTATAAAAGACATGCTTTGTTGGGGCAAATCTTTCCCTATTCTGCATAATTCCTTATCATAGCATAAGTGACTCTGGATTCCTCACATATACTGTTGTATATTTTAAGGACTGGGAATGTATTTTCTAGCACACAAGTACTGGTATGTTATGACATACCATTGAAAGAATTTTACCAGTGAATCAAGAGATAAAAAATAATTAAAAGCAAAACAAGATATCACCACAATAAGGACAAAGCAGAGGGAGTTTTCAAGAGAATTAACATTATATTTCCAGATAAAAATTTTTTGATTCCAACTTAATGAATGTTTAAATTTTTATATGGTTTGTTCCACTTTCAATTTTTTTCTTAATGCCTTACCTTCCAAAGACATAACAAACAAATTATCTATAGTTATGAAACTATAAATAAAATTTTCATTAACAAATCCTTATAATACTATCCTATTCATTGTTATGAGGAACATGGAGATAGCACATAAATTCTCTATAAATTCTATCTTTAGCCAGCATGTATTAATTGCATATTTTAATGGGGCTAAATTTATATTACAGTGCAGGCACATAGCTTGCACTGATCAAATTTAACCTGCCCTCATCCACCTCATCTACTCTCGCAGACTCTGGCAACCACTGTTCTATATTCAGGTCAATTATTTTTAACTTCCACATATGTGAGAGCACGCAATACTTGTCTTTTTTATTGGCTCATCTCACCTAGTGTCCTCTAGTTCCATCTATTCTGGTGCAAATGACAAGATTTCATTCTTTATTAAAGAATAGTAAAACTATCTATTTTATTATTACTATATTAACGGAACATAGTCTATAGTGACATCTAAAGTCAGACCTTTCTCTTTTCTCAGTTTAACAGACTAATATACACTGTTGGTGGAAAGGTAAATTACTAGAGCCATTATACACTGCAGCCACTACAGAGAGCAGTATGCTAGCTCCTCCAAAAACAAAGCAAAACAAACAAAACCTCTACTATATAATTCAGCAACTCTGATATTTTGTTTAGAGAAAAAAGCAAAACAGAAAAAAAAAAGATTAGAAATAATACAGAATTTAAAAAGTAAGAAATCATAAGTTGATAAATTACATATTGTTATCTTAGAAGTAGCTGTTCAAGTTACAAAATCAAAGCATAAAAAGTGAACAATCAAACAATGACAGTACAAACTATTCTGCTTGATGAACTAACAAAAACTTAGTAATATGGTTATCTATCTTGCACACCTATACATGCAGTTATATCCTTTAGAGCACTATTTTACCCTTTCATTATTACAATATCTATTTTACATTGTGGATTTATTACTCTTCCAGTTTTTTATTATTATTTTGTATACTAGAGAGACAATATCATACTTATAAGTATGAGTTTGATTTATTTCACTTATGAGGATAGTCTCAAGTTGCCATCATTTACCTATAAAAGCCTCAAGATCATCCTTTTTTAAAGCTGTATAAAAATACCACATCTTTTTCATCCATTTTGTGATTAGTGAGCATTCTGGTTGTTTCCAATATTTAGCTATTACAAATTGCACTGCTATATGCCTGGGTATACATATGTCGCTGTGACATGACCTTTTCAATTTTTCTGGGAAAATACTCAAGAGAGGAATAGCTGCATTGAATGGAACTTCAAATGTTAGTTTTTTGAAGAATCTTCATACTGATTTCCACAGTGGCTGCACCAGTCTACACTCCCACCAACAGTGGAGAAGTGTTCCTTTTTCCTCATAGCCTTTCCAACATTTGTTATCAGTTGATTTCTTGATGGCAGCTATTCTTTCTGAAGTGAGATGAAATCTCCATGTTGTTTTAATTTGCATTTCTCAAATGGACAGTGAAGGTAAACATTTCTTCATGCATTTACTTGCCATTTGTATATCTTCATCTGAGAAGTGTGTGTTCATCTCCGAGGCCCATTTTTGGGGAGGGTCTTTGAATTTGAGAGACTTACTGTTTTTCAATTCTTTGTATTTTCTGGATGTAAGTCCATTGCCTGAGGGACTGCTGGCTAAAATTCTTTCCCATTCTGTGGGTTTTCTTTTCACTTTGTTGGTGATTTCCTTTGAAATGCAAAAACTTCTTAATAACATGAGATAATTTAACTTCTTCTTTTCCTGTTTTTATTCCTTTTATTTCTCACTCTTAATCTGATTTCTCTGGCTAATATTTCCAGACTATATTGAATAGGAGTGGTGATAGTGGACATCCTTGTGTTGTTCCTGATTATAGAGTGAAAGCTTTCAATATTTGCCCATTTAGTATAAAGTTTAGTAAAAAATAAGTATGTCAAAGGGATACTTGCACAGGAAAAATCATTGTGACTTTATTCTCAATAGTGAAGATTTCATAATAGTCTCGGTGTCCACACAGATGAATGAATGGAAAAAAATATGTGCACATATTTTACATACCTACTAGACCTACTGAAGTAATAGTCAACTATAAAAGAGGATGAAGTCATGCTATTTGAAGCAAAAGAAATGGGACTAGAAGACGTTATGTAAAATGAAATAAATCCAACACAGGCAAACACATACCACATGTTCTCTTTCATAAATGGAAACTAAAAACATTACCTGTAAAATGAATAGTGATTACTAGACACTGGAAAAAAGGAGTGGGTTGGATTTGACCAGTGCATGTTATATACATGTTCAGAAATATAATAATGAACTCTGTTATTATATTCAACTAATATACGATAATCAAAAATAAAAATAAGTTCAAATCAAATTAAAAATTAGTTAAATGAATTAAACTCTTTGACAAGCCAAACTTATAGTTTATTTTAAAATTTCAGGAACAATGTATCTTATTGCTTAAAGAAAATACTCAAACCTCTCACAATAAAATTCATGCTCCACAGCTACCTATGTCCTTCATTGTACCCACATCTCCCCATTAGTGACCCGACTCTCCAGGCCGCTGTTAGGCTACATCTGCACGGAGCACTCTCACACCCTAAACCTCAGCTTCCAGTCTCCACTCATTCCCTGCCCTCTTAGACAAATTATTCCATGCTAAACACTGCAATGCCCCTCTCAGAACTGCTTTCTCTGTTAGTCTCAGTTACAGGTTTATGAGTGTAGTGAACACACCTGGGTGCCTTCCCAGCATCCATCCTTTGCTTCTGCCTTCCTTACATGGCATCAATTTTGTCCTCTTCAAGTCCAGTTTCTCTGATTACTGTTCCTTGCTCTTTCAAGATGAGGATGGTTGAGAAAGAGACAAATAGGAGAGTTCTATTGTAGGAAGGTGATACTTTCATCTCTTTTCCACATAGGAGACCATGATTAGGCAGTATCGCTAGCATCCAGAAGACCTGGGTCCAGAGCTCAATTCTGCTGCTTGCTAGTGGCATAATGTTTAGCAAGTCTATTTCTGAATTCCAGGTTTCTAGTATTATAATGAAGACTACATGACACCAGTATAAACATATTGTAAATATTAATTTATATAAAAGGTCTAGAGCATTTTTTGGCACATAATAGGTACTCAAAAGGAGGAAGATCTCTTTCATGATGGTATAGATAACTTTTCTGCACAAAATGGTGGAGGCACTTTTTCAGCTGTACTTAATTATATCACAATGAAGGTATGAATTTGTGTATTATCTATCTATCACTTACTGATTTATATCAGAAGATGGAGATAGTAGGAGGAATGCAGTGTGATCAAGACAGATGGGGCTTGCATCAGAATTATCTATGAAATTTGTTGACTGGAAAACTTCAAGCAAGTTAACGCTTAGGAATCATGTTTTATCTTTTGTAAAATAAGGAAAGCTGAGTCAGTCAAAACAAATTGCTCTTTAGGACAACTTGATATAAACTGTGTGATGTATATGTATATAAGTATACACTTTATATGTATTTATATTCACATAATGCCTATTATATGACAAATATTCAGCTCATTTTTGATGGAAAAGTCCAAAGGAGTAATAGAAAATAGAGAGAAAAGAAAAAGGATAACAAGGGCCCAAAAAGGGAATACCACATGAAAGATGCCTTCAAAGCACATCACAAAGCTGAGAATACTATGGTTAAAGACTTTTTTTGATCAAAATTTGATTGCCAGGTTTTCATGGAAAAGATCCTCTTTAATAGCTGCCATGTTCAACATTCTGACTCGGCATCCTGAACGTCAAATGTACATCCACAGGCTACACATTCTTCTTCTTGTAACATTGGCTACCACTTATAGAATCATCTTCTGTATCTGGGTCACCTGTCTTTCTTGTTATGACAAGCTCTTGCTAAAATTTATGCATGACCTCAGAGCATTCCTCCCTTTAGGAAGATTCTTCATCTTTCTACCTCTGGCTTCACTTCATGCCAGCAATGCTAGTGCCCTGTCTACCTGCTATTTTTTTTCTCAAGCAAGCTGAGCAAGGGACTGAAGGACAATTTAACAAGAAGAATTAAAGTCATTTTTTAACTGGAAACTCTTGACTAATATTTATGGTAATAATAGTTCCATGAGGAAATGCCAGGCATCATATTGGATCTTTTATACGCTGTAGAGGACTGAGAATGTCGCTCCAAATTAAGAGGATGAAGTCCTAATCCTTGAACTTGAGAATATATCTGTATTTGAGAATAGAACCTTTAATGGATAACTAAGGTAAAATGCAGTTATTTGGGTAGGTACTAATCTTATGTGATCCAGTTCTTTATAAAATGAAGTAAGGTTGAGTGGCCTGGGCTGTTTGAATTGAAAGTATGCACAGACCTGCATCTCAGCGTGACTGTTTGGGACTGGTAGGCCTGCCCTTCATCCACAGGGAACTGCCCAGAGACAGGCATCTGGGCCAGGTCTGCTTGGTCCCATAGCCCTGCCCTTCACCCGCAGAAAGTCTCCCAGAGACCAGCATCGCGGCCTGTCTCTTTGGGAACCAAACCTCTCGGACCTGCAGAGTGGCCCAGGCTGTTTGGATTGGGGATATTGTGGAGACTGGCATGTTGGCCAGGTCTGTTTGGGACTGGGAACTTTTCAGAAACCAGCATTTTGACCTCACTCTTTGGGACCTTTAGGCGCACCCTTCACTCGCAGGGAACCTCCTGGAGACCTGCCTGGGACAAAGCACGGTGGCCTGGCCTGCCTGAGATTCCACAGGCTCCGGGGTGACCACACCCAGCATTTGCCTTACAAATTAGGGAGCCAGGAGCCCACAGAGGGTAGTTAGGACACTGTGAGGAAGCCAAGAGCCTGTGGGGGAGCCACTGCCCCTCCAGGAACTGAGGGTGTAAGAGGTAATTCACCATGCATGCAAAGAAAGCTTTGGAACACCGCTCAAAGTAAGGAAATATAGAAAAATGACAAAACGAAAGACCAAGAGGCAGGCTCAAAGCCCTAGCCCTCCCCAAGAAAGCTTAGAAGCTGTG
>PVJX010023935.1:0-28669 GCA_004027295.1 Dolichotis patagonum | reverse complement strand
TACATAAAGCCAAAACCCCAAACTGAACAAAACTCCCCACCTTCTGTTCTGGGTGCTTCTGGAATGGGGAGCACAGTGCCCAGACGGAGGAGCTTCTGCTCTGCCTTCTCAGCTCTTGCATGGAGCCGAGGCGCCCCGGGCTGCCCCTCCTCCCTGTGCGGCGAACCAGCTCTCAGGCCCCGAGAGCTGGAGCCGTTTGGTCAGAGAAGCCCGCCTGCCTCAGCCCACCCGGGCCCCAGCCCCAGGAGCCCCTCGGCTCTGGGTTTCCCTGGCTCCAGTCCAGACATGGCGCAGCGCTGAGAGCCACGGCTGTCTGAGGGGACCCTGGCCGGGCCACGGTGTCAGGACAGCTGGAGGTGCCGTGGCTGGTGCTGGGTCCTGCAGGGTGCCGGGTGTGGGGGCTGCAGGCACAGCCTGTGCTGGATCCGGTCAGACACCATTGTGGCCAGGTGCCGGGTGCGAGGTGCCCCCTGGCCCGGCCCTCCCCCACCCAGCCCCAGGTTCTGCCAGAAGCTCGAGCCTCAGCCTCAGCCCAGCAGGGGACAGGAGGGGGTGTCACGCAGTCCTGGCCCAGCGGCCTCGGGAATGCGGGGATTCTCAGCGTCTTGCCCCGGCGAGGTGGGCTGGCTGTTAACCCCAGTTTTGGGTCCGGTTTGGATGAGCAGATGCAGCCCGGGCTGTTTTTTGTGTTTTTTTTTCCTTGCTCCTCTGAGACAGGGTCTCACTGTGTAGCCCATGCTGGCCTTAAACTTGTGGCAATCCTCCTGCCTCAGCCTCCCCGGTGCTGGGTTGACAGGGAGCATGGTCACACAGCCTCAAGGTGCTGGGCCCTGCTGCAGCCTGGCTGTCATCTCACCGCCTCACACAGCTGTGACAGGCAGCCTGGGTGCTGAGGACCAGGGGGGCGTCTTCCTGAGCCCCTGGCACGCTGGGCAGGGCCCAGGACAGCAGAATCGGGCTTCAGTCCGTGGCAGGCAGGCAGCTGCTCGGATGCCACCGTCGCCCTGGAGGGCTCTGGACAGGGGGTGTGGCCACGCGCCATCCTGCGACTGTCCTGCCATGGCCTGGGCCGGGGGGTGTGTGTGCAGGGCCTGGGTTGTGGCCACTGCGGAGAGGTCTTGAAAGGCCATTCCAGCAGGTGCATGGAGCCCCGAGGTGGCAGCCTCCAACTGACTCGGGTTTCCACTGGGCAGCGGTGGGGCACCACTGGTCACTGCTGGCCCGAGGGGTGTGGGGGCAGGGACGGAGCTGCTGCCCGCTGGGGTCCATGCCAGCTGTGAGGGCAGCTGTGCTTCAACACCTGCCTGGGTCCCCCGAGCCCCCCGAGCCCATCGGCCTCAGAGGCTGCAGGCGATGATGGCGCAGACGTGCAGCGCCATCGGGGATTCGGGGTGCTGGAGGGGAGCCCGGCCCTCCATGCAGGAGAGGCTGCAGCCCTCTGGGGACACGGCCTCCTCAGCAGATGCGGGGCAGGCCGGCCCCATGCTGTGCCCAGGCAGACGGCATCTGCAGGGGGCGCTCCCAGCCAGCCATGGGCACCTCCTGAGCTGGCAGGTACCACTGAGGCGGGGCCTGGGGCCTGGGCCCCTGGTAACGCTGTGCTTCTGTTTCCTCCACGCAGCTGAGAAGCCATCTGCAGTGTCCCCCAGCCTTGAGACCTCGCAGGTGCCGGCCGAGGCCACTGCTGCGCTGCCCCAGCCCGAGCCGAGCCTGGTGCCCCCCGAGGATGCCACACAACGGTGGTCCACAGACCAGCGGAAGGTGCTGCCCAAATGGCCCCTGGCGCTGTGGCCCCCGGAGCAGCCGCTGCCTGCACCGTTTGGGCCTGGCTGGACGAGGCCACCCCTGCTGCCGGGCGCCACCGGGGTGGTGACGGAGAAGGGCGAGGCCGGGCCTCCAGGCAGGAAGGCCGTGTGGGGCAAGGGCCTGCCACGGGGCGTGGATGGGCAGAGCGGGAGCAGGCCCGAGCCCAGCGCCGAGGGCTACGCAGGTGCCCCAGGTAAGCACACCGGGGGTGCAGGGGCCTTCCCAGGCTGGACACTTGGGGGCCACCTGTGGGCCGCCAGGGTGCTGGAGTAGCTGGGGTTGGCACAATAGCGCCCTCCCCGCAGCAGTGGCTGGGGACACTGTGGCCACGTCCCTGAGTGGTGCAGGCAGGCGGGGACCTGTCACTGCTCCAGGTCCCTCTGGTGCAGGTCTGTCCTGGGACTGGGCCCAGCAGGCGGGGCCGTGTGTTCCCAGGGATGACAACGGAAAATGGCAGGGGCAGCGGGACTGCCATCCAGGGCCGGAAGGGACCTCGTGTCTCTGATGTCCCCGATCCAGGCCACACGGGAGCCCGCCCTGTGCAGGGCTGTGGTGTTAGTGGCAGCTGTGTGTCCAGGGTGGGACACCCTGGGATGCCTGGCCAGCTGCGTCACTGCGGAGACCAAGGCTGGCAGCATCAGGGTCCCCGGCCAGCTGTAATTTCTGGTGGTCCCGGGGATCGAAGCCAGGGCCTTTGCACTGAGCTACGTCCCCGGCCTTTAGTATTTTGGGACAGGGCCTCTGCTAAGTCCCTAGGTCGTGCAGGTGCTCCTGCCTCAGCCTCCTAAGGCCAGGCTTACAGCGGCCTCTGCCTCCACGTCGCCCTGCACCGTGAGCTGCACTGCCCGGCACTGTCTCCTGCTTCAGTCTCACGGGGCTCACGCGCTGGGCTGTCGTCTCTGACGGACGGTGCTGACACCCTCTCTTTCTAGGGTACCCCCAGACGCCGCCTGCAGCTGCCCCAGGTAGGTGTGGGGGGCCAGGCGGGGCGGGCGCAGCCCGGGCTTCCTGTCCTCCACGGCCCTGCTCTGTGTCCTGGGCTTGGTGGCTGGGTGCTGAGTGGTCCCGATAGCCCCGAGGGCTAGGACTCCAGGGTTCCCCCAGGTGACAGCACCCAGCATCACAGCCCCGCCGCGCTGGGTTTTTAGTTATTTTTGGAGACTGTGTAGCCAGGCAGGCCTTGAACTCATGACCCTCCTGCCTCAGCCTCCTGACGGGTGCTGGGATCACAGGCGTGGGTCACCTCACCCAGCCTCACCTCTTAGGCCCTCAAACCGCGCGGTCCCCGCGTCCTCTGGGTGTGACACCCGGTTTGTCTCAGGCGTGGGGGTGCTTTGCCCCTGGGCGCGCTGAGCCGGCCCCTCCCCCAGGGCTCCTGGTGCCTGGCCTGGTGTCCTTCTCCGCGGGACTCACGCAGAAGCCGTTCCGCAGTGACGGGGGCGTCGTCCTCTTTAACAAGGTGTTGGTGAACGACGGGGACGTCTACGACCCCAGAACCGGTGAGCACCCGGCCTGGCGTGGGGCTCTTCCTGCTGTGACACTGGCGGCCCGGGCACAGCCGCAGAAACCGGCGCTGGCTGGTTTCCCTGGGGGGCTCGGACCATGCACGCGGGCAGAAGGCACCTCCGCTGCCCGGGCCCGTGCAGGGAGCAGTGACCTGGCTTGGTCTAGGGCACGCGGGGCACCTCGGGGCCAGGACACCGCACGAGATGCCTGGGCGACCCTTCCTCTCGGTGGACGCGGGGCTGCGGGCCTGGGCCGCGCTGGCTGCCTCTGCCGGGACTTGGGCCAGGGCGGGGTCGTGGGGCTCCGGGGTCACCCGGCTGGGGCAGGAAGGCGCTGCCCACGGCCGTGCGGGGCCTTTCCGAGGCCCCTGTGCGATCTGCGTGTCTCACAGCCTCCTCCCCGCAGGCGTCTTCACGGCCCCCTACGACGGGCGCTACCTGCTCACGGCCACGCTGACGCCGGAGCGCGACGCCTACGTGGAGGCCGTGCTGTCGGTGGCCAACGCCAGCGTGGCGCAGCTGCACACGGCCGGGTACAGGCGCGAGCTGCTGGAGGTGCACCAGCCGCGGGGGGCGCACGCCTGCGGGGGCCCCGGCGCCTTCCAGCTGGTCGTGCACCTCAAGGCGGGCGACGGCGTCAGCGTGGTGGTGACGGGCGGCCGGCTGGCACACACAGACTCCGACGAGATGTACTCCACCTTCAGCGGGGTGTTCCTGTACCCCTTCCTCGGCCGCCTCTAGGCGCGCAGGCCCCGACTCCGGTTCTCAGGGTGCGGGCTGGAGGGCGGGGCAGGGGCCGCCGCGCCTGGCCGCCCCCTCGGCCCCCTCGCCGCGTCCTGGGCTCCGGCTCCACCCGGGCCCAGGCCGGCCCTCCCGGGAGCACAGCCTGGGCCGCACTGCAGGGAGGAAGTCCAGACACTGAAGATGCCCGGCCACCGCCCCCGAGCGTCCAGTGCGGGTCCTCACACGGGCGAGGGGCTGGCCGGGACGGGGACACAGCAGGGGCGCTCCTGGGATGACTGGTGCGAGTGAGCACCACGACTGGGTGTCAATAAAGGCTCAGCCCTGGCTCCTCTCCGCCTGCTTCCTTAGGGATCGGGGTGACGTTTCTGACGGTCACAGAACGTGGTTGTGCGGGAACCAACCCTGACCGTGAACCGGCTTTGGCTGGACGTGAGGCCCCGGCGCCGAGGCCGGCCCGGGCCCACGGGCCTGAGCGCGCTGCACCGCTCGACGCAGCTCACACCCAGGCTCTGAGCAGCAGGGGGCCCAGGCACGACCGGGCTGCGTACGGCTGCGGGGGGGGGGGGACCGGGTCCAGCACCCTGGGGAGGCCCTCTGCCTCTGAGAAGGGGCGTCTCGGGGCCACACCCCCCGCAGGCGCCCACCCCAGCCCAGAGCCGAAGCGGCGACACCAAGGTTTGTGCGGCACCATTTTAAAGCTGGGGCCTCTTGGTCCAAGCATAGCAGAGCCAGTGGCATCCCTGGCCTGGTGCCTGGGGCAGTAAGTGGCCAGAGGTCGCCGCAGCGCCCCTGGCTGCCCTAGAGGTGACTCATGGGAAAACCCCAGGCAGCAGTGTTTCCAGGAAAGCCCAGTTGGCTGCACACACCTTCGTCCTCGTCTCTGTGCCCAGGGTCAGAGGGGGCAGGCGCTCCAGGGCTGGGCTGCCAGGAGCAGGGTGCCCGGGAAAGCCGGCCGCCCACCGCAGGGACAGGCCGCCCCCCCACTCCGGGCCTCTTGTTTTGCGGAGCTGGGATTAAACCCAGATGAGCCAACTACAGGCGCGCACCATGTGCGACCGCTACAATCAGGGCGCTGTGGCTCGGGAGAGGTGGGGAGACGGGGGGTTCCACACAGATGGCGCGCCCACTTGTCTCCTGGCGCACTGCCCACGGCCCCCTCAGACCGCTAAGAACACTGCTAAGCGACGCCAGCAGGAAGGAACCGAGCCGGACGCCTCCTGTGGTGGACATGACCTCCTGATGGGCAAGACGCCCCCGGGGCGCTGTCGGAGGGGCTGCCCGGGTGACCGGCAGCTTGACAGGAGAGGGCTCTCCGTGTCCCAGGGACCCAGGCCCCTGCCTGCTGGCCCGAGGCAGGGCTCTGCCCGCTTTCTGCATGTGCACTCTCCACTGTCCTGGTGGGCCCTGCACCGGGAAGTGGGGGCATAGCCGACTCGGGGTGCTGCTCCTTGGGGTCAGGTCTGCTGCCTCACAATCGGGCCCCCTGCCCATGTACACACCCAGAGTCCACGGTCCCCGTCACCCCACTCTTGCCACAGTGGCAGCAGAGAGGACACAAGGACTCCCCCATGAGCCCAGCACACCCTGGGGACGTGGGCGTGGACCACAGAGCTCGGGGAACACTCCGAAGGGGAGCTGGTGGGATCCTGGGCACCTGCGGGGCGAGGTGGCACCAGTCCCCAGGCCGGGGCTCCCTAGGCACTGCTCGGAGCCTCACTCTCTGGAACCCGTCCTGTAAAACCAGCCCGAGAGAGACAAGTGCTTCCATGGATGTGTCGGCAACAAAGGTCAGACCCTGGTTTATGGAAACCATGCTTTCTGGCCGCGGTACAGAGATGGTTTCAACGTCCCTGGGAGAAAGAGCCAAACCACTCGGCTTTATGCTTGTTTATTGTTGTAATGTGTTGTTTTGAACATCAAACACTGCACCAGAATACGAGCCATTCATCCAGAGATGTCTCCGCCACAGCGCAGAGGGTGGCACTGACTTACGGTGAACTGGTAACTATTAGGGACGCTGCCACTGCAGCCGTGCCCGTCGCCAGCTGGCTGGGTTCCTCCCCGCCACCTTCGGGCCACACCGGGAGCCCCTCCCTGGGAAGGACGCTTACTCGGAACGCAGCCTCCTGCATTATCACCCCGGAGAGCAGCGCTCCAGGGAGGGGGGACACTGGAGAGGGCCACGGCGCACCCCTAACCGTTCCGAGGGGCAGCAGCTGGGGCTGGGGACTCGGCCCTGCAGCAACTCGCGAGGTCGACAGTGCTGGCACCCGGCCAGGCTCCGCAGCCGTGGCCCGGAGGCGGGAAGGGGCCTCCCCAGGATGCGCCCGGCACTGGAAGACAGCGGTGACCCTGCCTTGCGGTTGGAGGGTCCTGTGCAAATACATGGGGCATCTCTCTTTCACAGAAAGAACGAATGTCATTTGTACCAAATGGCAATGGGCTTCCGGCCCAGACTCAGGCTCCGCCCCACCACAGCACCGCTCGGAGTCAACTTGTGTCCCCTCTGCCGTGCGTGACCAGGTCGGGGCCGCTGACACAGGGACGGGTGGCGTCCGGCCCCTGGCCGGACGCTCTGGGAGGCTCCATGTCTGAGGAGAAGTGTTGTGGGGAAAGGGAACAAACTACCTAGGCAGAAGCGCCGAGGAGCCAGGGCGCCCTTGAGGGAATGAGGAAGAGGGCCTGCAGCTGTCCCCCAGCACGGCAAGCAGGGCTATGCTCTCCGGGTCCCCAGTGCTCCCTCGATCTCACTTTGGAGGATGTGAACTCAAGCCCCCATGTGACCGAGTGGACACCGACTGGGTCCTCGCCTTCCATGGTCTGCAGGGCAGGACCAGGCCCCAGGCTGCTGGGGTCCCCTCAGCCCTCCTCAAGCAGCTTCCTGGCCACGACTGCCACAGGGAGTGTCACCAGCGCTGCTGGATCCGGTGTCCGACACGAGCTCGTCAGGGCCAGGCCACCTGTGCTGCAGTGACCACGATGGCTGTGTCCCTGCGGGTCTCACAGGCTCCCCTGACCCACGTGCAGAACTGGTGCTGCTGGCCCTGAAGCCAGTGCCACCCTGCTCCTGATGAGCCGGAAGCACAGCGGACCGCAAGTCCTGTCGCCAAGCAAGACCCGAGGGCTACCTGAGGCAGCCCCGGTGGGGAGGAGGACAAAGGCCCGGCCTCCTGGGCCCTCAGCCGCACTGCTCTCCCTGCGTGTGTCCCCGGCTCCCACTGTCCCTGCAGACCTGCGAAGTGGACGTGGCTCCGTGGCTCCATGAACCTGCCCCACGTGCTCAGCCGATGAGGGCTCTGCTCCTAGAACTGGACGGGACGGCGGCCCAGCTGGGAAGAAGGGTGGGCTCGCAGGGCTCCTGTGCCTCCTGGTCAGTCCTGCAGCTCAGGGTATGGTGAGCCCTCCCTCCTCTTCCTCCTCCTCCTTGGGGGCGCAGGGCAGTCCCGGGAGGCGTGAGGCTGTGGCCCAGGCTCAGGCCAGGTCGTCCAGGTCTGCGGCGGGGATGGGGTCCCTCCAGTAGCAGAAGGAGCTGAACTCGGGGCACGGGAAGGCGGAGTTCTGCTCCTTGCTGAGCAGCGGGAACACGTGCTCCACCAGCTCGCTGAGCCTGTGGTACCTGGGGGACGCACGGGCGGTTACCCTCCCTACAGCCGGCAGGGACAGCTGCCCCGCCAGGCCTTCGGGCGGCCCACACCCCACATCCCGAGGTGCACTCACGAGGACTTGTTCCCTTTGGTCCTTTCTTGGATCAGTTCTCCCTTGGGGTTCACGGTGAAGATCCTGCAGTCCGGGACACCGACCTGTGTGTACGCGTAGACATCCTACAGGAGACCGGAAGTGAGGGCCACACAGACCGGACCAAAGACCCGCAGGGACCTCGGGCATGGGGCTGCAATTCTGCCCACAACCGAGTGGCCTCAGGCTGCAGGGCTGGTGGGAGCCAGCAGCTGAAGAGAAGCCAGGGCCCCGCCATATGACCTGGAGGGGGCACCGTGTCACAGCCTGGGTTCGGGGTTCTCTACTGCCACAGCTTAGAACCTGGAGTGGAGTCAGGCACAGTGGCACAGGCCTATGATGCCAGCTCTCTGTGAGGCCGAGGCAGGAGGATTCTAATCTAAACCCTGGCTGGGCAGTTTGGAGAGACTTCATCTCCAAATGAGCAACAACAAAGGCTGGGGACGTAGCTCAGCTGAGGGCTCTTGGTTCAGTCCTCGTTACGACAAAACAAAATCCCGCAAGGCAAAGCTGGGTCACATCCCCGTTAAAAGAAAAAAAAAAAAAAAAAGCTGGGTCATGCAATGGGAGCGCACTGTGTAGCTCTGGGGCAGACCCGGCCTCCCGGCTTCCCCCACAGCACGGTGACGGTCAAGTTGAGGGGAGGAGGCCCTGGGACCCCGCCCCGCAGTCGGGGCCAGGACACTCACGTTGGGGCGGTTCCCAAAGGCAGCGTAGAAGGGCTGCTTGGTGGGGGCAAACAGGTTCTTGATGTCATTCAGACACTCGATTTTGAACTTCTCTGGTTTCTTTTCTATCACTTCCCTAGGAAAGTCGCCAAGGCAGCAGTTAGTGTCAGTGCCTGTGGAAGGGGCCCTGCCTCCTCCCCGCCCGCCTGGAGGCACCTGTGGAAGGCAGAGAACAAGCTGCTGGGCGACAGCATGAGGGGGCCCCGCGGCAGGATGGTGCCCTTGTCGTTGACCCAGTGCAAATAGCCGCGGGTCATGTCGGCCATGCCGATGGCGCGGGCGGAGCAGTACAGGAACTTGTAGCCGTTCCTGGGGGACACGGGACACGACGTTCACGCCCTGTCCTATGGACAGGAAATGAACCCCGCAGCTTTCTGTCCAAAAGATGCCAACGGTTCCTCCCAGGACTGTGAAAGCAAAGCTGAGCCCCGCAGGTGGCCGGTCGGGGTCACGAGTCCCACTTTGTATGGACGCAGGCTTTGAGGGACAGGGGTCGGCAGGGTGGGGAGCATCCCTTCCCTGGCAGGGCAGACTAGGGTCCTGCCACAGGGACACGGGCTGGCCCATTTCAAACCAGGAGACCCCAAAGGCCAGGCAGTCACCCTTGATGCCCCTGGTCCCCCTGCGCCCACACCACCTGCTCAGGGACACTGAATTTTGAAACACCCAGAAAATGAACCAGAACCGCACATCGGCTGTCCTGTTAGATCCCAGGTGAAGGAGGCAGTCACGAGGATGACACCAGGAGAGGTGGTGGCCCAGGTCACCAGCACAGCCGAGTTGCTCCTCACGCAGTGAGGAGCTCGGACTCTGGGTCAGGAACACACAGCACATATGTGAGGCCGCTGCGGCCAGAACTCACTCGTTGATGGAGTGGTAGAGCTTTGCGATGCCCTGGTGCGTCCAGTCTTTCCCCAGCTGCGGGAGGATCTGGCCCAAAGCGTCGGACCTGTGGAGAGGCAGTGGGGGGCCCAGTCAGGAGGCCGAGCCCAGTGGCCGGCAGCTCCGTGACGCAGGCAGCCAGCGCTGGCCGGCAGGGATTCAGGTGATGGACAGCTGCGCCCCCTTCTTCCACACCTCTGCGGCCTGGGTAAGGCCAGGATTCAGAGGCCGAGCGACCTCGTCTTTCCAAAGCCGCCCACTGTGACCAAGGCACAGGGGACGCTGGGGTGCATGCCAGGGAGAAACCCTCCTGCGCACAGGTGGTGCGGGCCATGCTCACTTGGTTATTGTGCCGTCGATGTCGGAGATGATGACCTTGTCGTTCCAGTCCCACAGGTAAATGGTCCCCGCGCAGCGGCAGGTGCCCTGGTACTGGGTGGTGATGCTGAACACAACATCATTGGGGCCATCGTGCAGCTGCAGCTTCGCCTTTGCAGAGAGCGTCAGGGTACAGGCCAGGTGAGAACTGGGGCCTAGGACAGGGCTCAGCCACGCGGTGGGGTCCTGGCTGCACGCAGCCTGGGCTTCTGAGGGCTGCTGTGACCCCCTACAGCCGCCCCATGCCTTCCCAGCAGGACCCCCACCCGCTCGGAGTAAACGGGACGCCTCCTTCGCCTGCCGTGCCCAGGCTGCTCAGCGGCGTGGGACAGGCCCTGCCGGGGGTCGGGTGGGCTCTGGCTGGGCCGGGGGCTAAGCATAGAGGTGGCAGCATGTGGAACGATGTCACTGGCGCCCCAAGTCCCAGGACTCACGATCTGGTCCGAGGAGAGCCGCAGCGACTTCTTGTATGAGGGGCTGCTGCCATGGCTCCGGGCTTCTGCGGGCAGGGGCTCCACAGTGATGGACTCCTCGAGCTCCTGGGAGCCCTCGTCACTCGAAGTGTCATCCTCTGTCACCCTAGAGAACAAGCTGTCACTGCCCAGCTTTTCACACAGGCTCTTGGTGCTGCACTGAGGCTGCCACGGAGGCTGCCAAGGAGGGAATGAAAGACCACCAAATGCCGCATCTGTCTAAGGACAGAGACGTCGCTAAAGCTAAACCCATCAACTGCTGTGACTGCCAAGCGGCAGCAGGAGCAGAGCGGAGCGCAGACAGGGCCAGGGCCCACCTGGTGCTGGTCGGCTCCCTGGCGCTGGCGGACAGGTCGCTGGCTGCAGGTACCTCCGACTTCCCCTCCTTGGCCTCTGGCAGCTGGAAGAGAAAGACAACAGCGGCAGTGTTCAAGCCCCTCCACCAGTGCCCTCAGGAAGGCGCAGGACCCCAGACCAAGGGCCACATGCTGCCATGTGAGCACCACGCAACAGCCAGCAGACACACAGCGCGGACACACAGAGCAGCTGGGCTCAGGTCCCAGGCACGGAGATGACCCCAAGGGGCTCAGCCCCAGCCAGAGCAGGGACCACGCCAGATGGAGACAGGACCACTCCAGCATCTTGCTTGGAAGTGATGACCATCACCCACGGCCGAGCCCAGCCGAGAGGCTGAGGTGAGACCGAGGAGTGCCGTCTCCAGCCGTGGGCCCTGTCCCCCCCCCCACCCCTTACCTGTTTGGTCATGCTTTCCCGCTTCCGCCAAAACCACCAGCGCCCGGACTTCTTTGGCATCTTGTCCTTGACCCAGGACTCCACAGTGGCCTGGAAACACCAATGCCGTCAGTCTGGGGCTGCTGGGCGGCTGGCGCCCACCTCCCCAGCCGTGCAGGGCCCTGTAGCGGGCGGCTCTCAGGACAGGGCGTCTGGTGCCACGATCAGAAAGAAACCTCAGCGAGCTACCTAAGGAAGAGGCGTCAGGCTCCTGCACCCTCTTCTCCCCACAGGGACGGGAGAGAGGAGCTTTGCACCCATTCCCGACTCAGCTGACGACCTGCA
Organism: Dolichotis patagonum; assembly: GCA_004027295.1. Classification (NCBI taxonomy): domain Eukaryota; kingdom Metazoa; phylum Chordata; class Mammalia; order Rodentia; family Caviidae; genus Dolichotis; species Dolichotis patagonum. The sequence goes on along the minus strand of PVJX010023935.1, from coordinate 17,341 downwards.
GCTGCCACCTCCTCCCCGGGCCTGGCGCACGACAGCAGTGCTCCAGCACCGGGCCGTTCCCATCCCCAACCTCTGCGCTTTCACACACAGCCGTAGTCAGTACAAGTAACAGGCAGTGCAGCGCAGCTAACTGGCAGACCGTGGGCGTGAAATGCCGCAGCGCTGCCTACAGCAACACTGAACTCCGCCAGACCAGAGCAGCACCAGCGCCCGCGGAGGAACACACCGGGAGTTCTGCTCGGCCTGTGGGTGGCTGGCTCACCTTAGGCAGACTCTTCTGGAAAACCTGAAGGCTGAGGATCATAGGCGCAGCCAGTGCCCAGTTGTAGTAGCTATGACAAATGAAAGTTGTGCAAAACCATTACACAGAGACGGTGGGAGCCACGTGGGGCAGGTAGGCTGGGGAAGGGGAGAGAGGTACAGAGGAGGGACAGAAGGAGCACCTCGCACTACCCACATTTTCTCACAAAAGCATGACCGACCGCATCTCTCTCACACCAAGTCCCTGCTACAACTCCAACCAGGACAGAGGCAGCGAAACCCGCGTGGCGCGGCAGCGCCTTGTTTAAAATGGAGCTGAGGCTTCGCCTTCAAAGTCACAGCCCCCGCTCACGTGTGAGGGACAGAAGGCGCAGTGAGAGGAGGGGTGACGGTGACAACAGAACACCGCAGGAGCACCCTGCGGGAGCAGAGCAGGGGGACTTGCCGGTTATAAATCCGTATGACGAGGTTGGGATTGTCTATGAGCCCCGGGTTTTCTGCAAACTCATGGTAAGTGATGATGTGCTCCATGAATTTCTCTGCAAGGCGAATGGTTAGGATCAGTACGGTCAGGCGCTCAGACACTCCTGTGACGCTTATCACAGCGTTCCGCACTGTAGGGACTGTAGGCCAAAGTAAGTCCTTTCAAACAAACAAACCTGGAGGGTACCAGGACTCAAACTCAGGACCTCACGCTTGCCAGCCAGGCGCTGTGCTAGAGCTACATCTCTGCCCAAAAAACTTTTTTTTTGGTACTGGGAATGGAACTCACAACCTCACGCTTGCCAGGCAAGTGCCTATGCCACTAAGCTATATTCTTAGCCCCTAAAAAAAGCTAATCTTAAAGCCAAAATGTCAGCCCCCCCCCCATAAAAGAAAAGCTTTGTGTGCTCTTCCCCCAGTTAAAAAAACGTAACCAACTAACCTGAGCCAACTAACCCAAACAACAGGACAAAGAAGCCTGCCGGAAACTGAGAAAATCCATCACGGCAGGTGCGGGACGAGGGGTCGGGGGACAGACACATTCACCGTGACTCAGCAAAGCGAACAGCTCCAGGCTGAGCAGAGGGCGCTGACCTCACTGCCCGGACCGTGGAAAGCCCACGCCCGGTGAGGGACCCCTCTGCGGGCACAGCTGCTCCGGGACCACAGCAGCGCAGACCCTCGCACCTGGGCCGAGGACGGCTGTGCACATCACTTGTTTGACACTTCTGTCTCCTTTCAGAAGAAACTCTACCAAACTACATTTATTTCAAAGTGAATTTTGTGTTTTATTCCTACTTTGTCTTTTCCACCCTCTCATATAAATGTTTCAAGCGAGGGTCTAGGAGGGTGTCATGGCTGTGTCTAGGTATCCCTCAAAGCCCCGGGCAGACACAGGGGTTTTGCAGGTGGCTGACATAGATGTGTGATGCTGGGATCCAGGGCATGTGATTGGTTCACTGACTGGTTTGGCGCTACCCCAATCCCAGCAGCCTAAATCGAGCATAAAAGGGACAGACAGACACTGTGTATGTGGCTTGCTTTTGCTGTCATTTGCCACCATGCATGGCTCTTCCTCTGCCACGCCACCCTGCCCAGGAGCCAGCTGATGACTGCCTGGAACCTCTACAAACTGTGAGCCAAATAAACTTCTCCCGTAACTTTGGGCGTTGGGTATTTTGTCTCAGCAATGAGAGAAAAGTAGTGAAGACAGAGGATGATAAAAAAAATGTGGCCGATTTAATTCTGTTTCCAGAAGGAACTGGCGGCCACAATATACCATTAATTTCTGTAAGATGTAAAGCAAAGATACCAAGAAGGCCGAACTGTGGGAATTGGGGTGGGGACTTTGGCCCTCTAGTGCCATGCCGCACCAAGCTTGCAGACCCTTGGGGAGGGGAGGGTGGCAGAAAGGGTGCTGGGGGGTGGCGCCGGCCTGGAGCAAAGTCGGCCACTGCCGAATAGAGGAGATGTGGAGTTCAGGTTACACATGTGGCGACAGGCAGGCAGAACCACCCCAGGATCCCCACCCTCCCAGCTCTGCAGGGCTGCTTCCCTGCTTGGGTGGCTTGTTCTGTCCCGAGCTGAGACAGAGTGGCCAGGGCTGGGGCCCGTCGGCTTCCTGGCTGCTGAGCACCGCCCCGAGCGCTCTCCCAGAGGGCACTGGACCCCAGGCCCACAGAGGCCTCAGCTCCTGTCCGGGAGCAGCAGCAGAGAGGTTTGAGGATGCCTCCCTCGCCTCCCTGTCCCAGGAAGACACCAAGGCTCGCGCGTGTGAGCTCCCTGCTGCCTGCATCCCCACAGCAGGCTCTTCGTCCTGTGCACAGGCCACTGCGTGTACCTTTAGAAATCTCCCCATTGTCGCTGAGGCCCCCGCAGAGGGACAGGGTGACATCAGGCAGGTCCATGGCGGAGTCCGAGAGACACTCGGTGCCACTGTCTGCAGCCGCACTGCCCACCGACTGTGGGGACTGGGAGCCGGACAGCGTGTCACACTCGGGCCACTGCCTGGAGCCGGGGTCCGCATCGCTGTGCAGAGACACAAGGGAAAGCTTCGTTAGGCAGAGGCTCACACACCTTGGCTGGTGGGCGGCCTCCTCGGGCATGGGCAGCAGGGCTCCCCAAAGGAAGGGTGATGATAGGGTCAAGGTGTGTGTGCGCAGGTCACGTGATGGGGACAGCAGAGCGCTGGGGAGGCATCTGGGATTACAGTACACGTCACCAAGTCACCAGGGCCATAACACAAACAGGTCAACTCTGGCTTTTATGATTTAACAACAGGAGCAATAGTACAGGCACTTATTTACATTTCCACAGCCAGAACGCGTGGACCCTGATCCCAGCTCCCTGGGGCGAGCGTTGGTGCACACCCCCGCAGGGAAAGGGCTGGTCCTGGCTGCGCTGGCTCAGAGAGCATCTCCAGTCATCCCCTCCCTGCACACACACAGCCGGGGCAGCGAGGGGGCCTGCAGCAGCTCCGCCCATCCAGAAAGGGACAGCAGGAGGAACAGGCGGAAAGAACATCCTCCTTCCAGCAGGTGGCCTCGAACCAAAGATGCGGCTCCCTAGCACTTGTTTTTCTAGATATGGCAGGGAAGCCGGGTTCCAGAAGGTGACCAGAATGGAAACCTTTGGTACCAGAGCATAAATTTTGTGATTTTTTTTGAGATAGGGTATTGTTATGTAGTACAGGCTGGACTTGAACTCACTACGTAGTCCAAGCGGGCCTCAATTTTGTGGCCTCGCTTCCAACTACTGGGATTGCAGGCATGTGCCACCACGCTCAGCATGGAGCATAAATTTGAAAGAAAAAATGCTCTTGTGTTTCCTAGTCATGAATGCTTACTATTCCACATCTTTGAACAGGTATTTAATGTCACACCTACAATAACACTGTTATAAAACTTCAAGTGTACTGTATAAAAAAGCCAGTGTTTTTAATGTTTGTTTAAAAGAACTATGTATAACATCTGGTGAAATTATATAATCTTTTGAAAATAATCTCTAAGTTTAGCAGTAAGTGTGAGTGAGTACAGATGTACTGTGAACAGGAAGCAGGTTCAAAAGGACCAGCACCTGCGTTTGCACCGAGAGAAACCTGGGTTGGGAGGAAATTTCCGTAATGGCAGCAAAGAGCGGGATCACAGCCCAGCAGCACGTCCTCGCGGGGCCCAGAGCCCAGCCAGCGGGGAGCGGAGATCAGGAAGCCCGGGGTTATGCCGGGTGAGATGCAGGGCCAGGCCAGGAACAACCCCGACCCCAGTGCCTGAGCTCCCACAGGGACTCCTGTGGATCAAGAAGATCCAACAATATGCTACACACAAGAAACACTTTCAATTCAAAAAGAGATTCACAGACTCAAAGTCAAAGGATGGAAAACAATACTCCATGTGGCTGGAACCTGAAAAAAGGCAAGGGTAGCTATTCTATTTGCAGACAAAGTGAATTTCAATCCAAGACTGATTATGAGAGACAAAGAAGGTCACTATATCCTGGTAAAGGGAAGAATCCGTAAGGAAGAGATAACAATTATAAATATATATGCACCAAACACCAGTGTACCCAACTACATAAAAAAATTAACAGACATAAAAAAATCAAAGCGCTAATACACTTGTAATAGACCTCAGTACCCCACTGTCACAAATAGATTAACCAGATAAAAAAAATAAATGACGTTAGAATTGAACCAAGCTCTGGAACAAATGGACTTAGTACTTGTCTACAGAGCGTTTCACCCTACAGCATCAGACTACATATTCTTCTCAGTCACATACAGGGCATTTTCCAAAAACAGACCACATACTAACTCACAGAACAAGCTTAAGTAAATGCAAAGAAACTAAAATTATCCCATGCATATTATCAGACCATAGTATAAGGAACCTGGAAATCAATGGTGAAAGAAACCATAAGAACTTCATAAACACAAGGAAATTAAGTAACACCCCCCCCGAACCACCAATGGGTCACAAATGAAGTTAAAGAAGAAATTAGACAATTTATACAATTAAGCAGTAATGCCAGCACAACATACTGGAACTTATGGGACATAATGAAAGCAGTCCTACAAGGGAAATTTATAGTGGTGAATATCCATAACCAAGGAAACAGAACAAACTCAACTAAACAAGCTAATGTTGAACCTCAAGCTTCTAGAAAAAGAACAGGTTAAGCTCAAAGCTTGTGCAAGGGAGAAAATTATAAAGATCAGAGCAGAAATTCATGCAATGGAGACTAAGGAAAACAATATAATCAGTCAATGAATTGAAGAGCTGGTTCTCTGACAGAGTAAGTGAGGAAGATGGTGGAGTGCTAAGCAGCAGAGAAAAGAGCCGCTCTGAGAGTCGCTGTCCAGACACTGGACGGTAGCAACACAGGGAAGAGGAAGAGGGGACTGGCTCACTAGGGCCAGGAAGGACCTGAAGCGAGAACTGAAGCCCACAGGGAGAGTGAAGAGAGACACTTCAGCGTGAAGGAGGAGGTGGCCAGCACAGTCCTGTCCCCGAGTCAGGGCTCCCTGCCTGGGAGGAGCCGTTCAAATCTTCAGACACTTGGCGACTGCTGACCCAGGGAGCCCAGAGGCCTCCCTGGAGAGACAGCAGGGGATGGGAAGATGCACTGGCTGGTGGCTGTGTTTGATGCTACTGTGACTGCGGATTGGACCACTTTAACCAAAGTGATATAAGTGTTCTAACTAACTGTTCTTCCTGGTATACCAAGACTGACACTGCCTAAGGGTCACAGAAAATACTGTGGGCCCGTGCCAAAGAAGCAGGGGCTGGGCCAAGCAGGCGGCAACTTCTCAGCCCCAGTAAGCTGAAGAGGCAGGCTTCTGCAATAGACTCAAAACCCAAAAGCCGACTCCACCTGGAAGACACCTCTGAGAAGCAGTCATTTCCCATAGGTTTAAAATGCTGGCAATAAAGTAAGTCACCATAGCCAATTTACAAGCATCAACCCATGAATTAAATGAACAAAAAAGCCTACAAAAAATTGGAATAGACAAAACAAATGCAACCACACCCCAAGTATTGATATCCTGAATAGGTATGGATCACCTTGACGAAGCCAGGAACCACCATTCCAGCCCCTACAGGAAGAGTCTCTGCTCCACAAGCATGCCTGCATGTTGTGTGACTCACTTTCCCATCTGTCCCTGATTTGGTCCATTTTACCTAAACAATTAATCTTACTGGTTGATCACAGTTCTGTTCCACCTCCTGTCTGCCTTGCGAGATCCCAGGTTTTCCCCACCTTGGACCTGTCTCACCTTGGGGTTTTTGCTCTGTAAGTCCCTAGAAAAGAGTCCTTGGGAACTTACTCAGGACCCCTTCTGTCTCTCTTAGACAGAAGCTTTCTTTCTCTCAATAAATATATTCTGCTCTTAAAAAAATTGGAATAGATTGTCTTTATCTCAATCTGATAAAAGCCACCTATGACAAACCAACAGCCAACATCATACTAAATGAACAAAAATTGAAAGCTTTCACTCTAAAATCAGAAGACAAGGATGTCCACTGTCACCACTCTTATTCAATATAGTTCTGGAAACTTCAGCCAAAGCAATTAGACAAGAGAAAGAAAAAACAGGAGTAAAAATAATAGGAAAGGAAGAAGTCAAATTACCACTATTCGTGGGGGACATGATACTGTACATAGAAGACCCCCAAACTCCTCCAAAAGACTTTTAGATTTACATTTTAATTTTCCTATTACAAAAATCTTAAAGTTCAAGGTTTCTCACCTTTAAAAATCCCATTACTTCAAATGAAATACGTAATCTATTTTGAGACAAGTTTAAGGTACAGAGCTAGAAAGGAATTTTAAGAAACTTTCCAAAATATCTGTTAAAAATGTCATCGGTCATGTGGATCTTGCCCTTCTACTCTGAGTGAAAGATGACACGTGCTTTTCAGTGTTTCATTCAGACGTGTTGGAGCACGCGCGTGGCTCTGTGGAGCGTCCTCTCCGTGGAGAAAGGAAGCCGAGCAGCTCCTCGGGGCAGACACCACCGGGAAAGCCGTGAGGTTGGAATGCATGCAGGGAGATGGCTCCTGGGCTCATACTTGAGACCCAGGTTTGAGTCACCTTAAGGGAAGGACCCTGCAGGACAGGGAGGGCACTCTTGTGACCCCCAGCCTGGAACAGGGTCTCAGCAGCCCAGGTCTCAGACCTCCTGGGAAGAAAAGCACTCTTGGTAAGGTATCGTTAAATAAAGACGTGCTTTTATTTTTTTTGACAAGGTCTCGCTATGAACTCTCAGCAATCCTCCTGCCTCAGCCTCCAGAGTGCTGGGATAACAGATGCGTACCACACCTAGCAAGGATGTGTTCTTAAAAACATGTAATGAATAAAAAAGATGCTGATGAGTTTTTCAAAACATGTTGACTTTGTCTTGAATATACAAACTGCTCATCTGAAGTCCCGTGTGGTCGTGTACATGTAAGCAGTGCTGTTCCCACTGTACCAGAGATAGCTCATTAAAGCTGCTGAGGGACTGCACACCACTGCAGCCCAAGCCACACACCACGCTGTGTGCACAGCTAAACCACCGGCAGGCGCACCACAATGGCAACGCACAGGGAGCAGCCAGCGACCCGAGAGCCGCCCGCCCGCAGCACACGGAGCCACTCACTACCTCTTGGGGAAGTAGAGTGCGGCGACCTCAGGCTCCAGCCCCTTCAAGTCGTCCAGGTAAATGTCATCGGGGCCCTGGTGCTGGCTTCGCTTGTGGACACCTGTGTGTTAAGGAAAACATACGCGATGTTAAGAACTTAGTGTGGTGAGAAAACGAACAGCTGTGAAGAACAAAGGCAGGCCGTGAGGGGCCCCAGCCACGCTTCACAGGCCTGTCCGGTCTCTCTCTGGCGTCCCAGCTCATGCAAGGGAAGTCTGACGCCAGTACAAGGTCCTGAGGTTGATTCCCGGTACCAAAAAGAGAACGCATACAGGGAAGCATGAGCACTGCCGAAGCCCCAAGGTCAGCACAGAGCAGGAATCGACACGACACCCCGGCGGCCGGTGCAGGCAGGTGTATTAGAAACACCCAAGGACCTCAACTGTGAAGACTGATCCTCGGAAACAAAGATTCTAAAAGTGTAAAGTGTAAAAGATGCCACTTGTTCTAAAAAACACAAAATTATCTCACTTTCCATTGACTGCATATGGAAATTATGTTTCAAGATAAGTGCCTTGAAAAGATGTCACTAGATGTCACCTCACTTGGTTACCTTCCTGTCTATAGCTGGCCGTGAGGTTTAATGACACATACAGCTCACACTGGCCACAGCTGGGGGCCACTGAGGCCAGGATAGCAGGACTGTGGGGCAGGGTGGCTCCCATCTCCATGTTGACAGCATGGTGAGGGCCCCATCTCCTTTGGGCTCTCGAAGTGAACCGGGGTCCGGATGCATGCAAGGGCCTGCACAGGCCGTGCCACCACAGCCCACGGGGCGCAGTGTCACTCTACACAGCATGCTTCCCAGTGAGACCGCAGACTTGTGCTAAATCAGTCTCGGCAGCCTGGCGTGGTGTTGGGACTCGCACACAAGCGAAGCAGCGCTGGGCCAAGGAGAGAAGGGCTCCTAGGCCGGCTCGGAACGGCGAGCACTCCTCCCAGCCCTGAGCCCCTGCCTCGAGGTTCCCCAGGAGAAGAGCAGTGCTGTCGCCTGTGTGCGCAGACTCCACCCCACTGCCATGAAGGGCACCTCTGCGATGCTCCCGGTGACACTCTATCCATGCACTCAAGGATCTGCCTAACACCCAACCACGACAGGACACAGGCTAGAACCAGATGGTGAAAGAGATGCATGCTGGTGCCCACAGCTGCCTGGCTGTGCCCCGCGGGTCTCCTCGCCTGCGTCAGGGTGCCACAGTCACTGTGCCCAGGCTCCAGGGACCAAGGGTGAAACCTTGGATCAGGGACACAGGTGGAAAGGGGCCTTGCTGCTGTGGGGGAAAAGATCACCAGGATCTGGAGCCGAGCGGCGTTACCTCTCTTCCTGGATGGCGAGTCCATCTTGGCTGCAGGTCTGGGCTCTGCTGAGGTGGCGCCGGCTGGGGGCTCCGTGTCTCCCTCCAGCAGTGGCTGCGGAGGCTCCGGGGACCCCGCGGTGGCTGGGCTCTGCGCATGTGTGCACGGGGCCCTGGGCATGGGCTTCAGGAGGGCACGCACAGGATCCGCAGGGGCCCCTTCCTCCTCCTCATCCTCATCCCGCAGGAGGCGGTCCTCGCTCGGGATGACCCGGAAGTGGGTGTTTTCTGATGGGGTGATCGTAGCCGTCCGGGGGTGATGGTCAGCCCTTTCTCTTTTGCTGACCTAGGAAAGGCAAACTGTTTAAAATCAAACTAACTTAAAAGGTATTTGCTCTCTAATTCTTTATATAACACAGATGCACTGTCAGGATAGACAGTCCCGCTATGTATTTCAGGTGGGCTTCAAATTTGTGGCAACCCTCCTGTCTCAGCGTCCCCAGTACCGAGATCAGAAATGTGCGCTGCCACGCCCAACTTTTCCTTTACCATTTAACATAGTAACACGCTGCTGTGTGAAACAGTTTACAATTAAATTGTGGCCAAGCTAGTAATTGTAATTTGTTCTGTATCATGGTGTTTATGAGAGTTATGTTAAAAAAAGTTATTTACTTTTCCTGTTTTTTGAGACAGAGTCTTGAGGCTGTCCTCACATTTGCCATCCTCCTCCTTTAGCCTCCTGCATGCCGGGATGACAGATGTCCCCACAGTGTCCCACAGTTCGGAAGACTGCATGACAGGAGGACAGCACCCCTCCGACACTCAGGTGGAGAACACCCACGGGCGAGAGAGGACTCTCAGCAGCGTACCGGGTAAACATGATCGTGCCCGACTCTGAAACACGCGGGCAGGGAGAGGTCCAGGCACAAACGCAAACGTGAGCGAAGTTTACATTTAGAAAACTACACTCAGCCTGGCGTGGTGGTGCATGCCAGTAACGCCGGTGCCAGGGAGGCTGAAGCAGGAGGATCACTGTGAGTTCGAGGACAGTCTGGGCTCTGTGGTGGGTTCAAGGCCAGTTTGAATCATATAGTGAGACCCTGTCTCAAAAACAACAAAAAACTCCCCCCAAAACTAAATTCAACAGTAGCTCCCCACATCTTTAAGATGTATATTTTTCTGTTATTTTTTCCTTCATTATAAACTGGCAAAAGAGCTTTAGAAGTCAATTTTGTATGCAAAATTTCAGTGTGGAGACTGTAACTTTCCTTTAAGTGCTTTAATGTCCTTAAGCAGGATCCCTTCTCTTGAAACCCAGTGACGGGCTGCTGCTTATGGCCACGCAGGGGCGCCACTGTCACCGCGTTTGCTCTGGCAGCTGCCCTACCTTGGTGGACTCGGGGAAGCCGCCCCACGTCCACTCCATGTGCGGCTCGGCTCGCAGCAGGCTCTCGGAGGGCTTTACCTCCAGCTCCGAGTCGCTCTTCGGACACGCCACCTGGGCGTAGGCGCTGGAACACAGGGACAAGGATGGCATCAGTGGGGAGCTGTGAGGTTGGGGTGCGTGCTCCTCTGGGGACAGCAGCCGTCTCCTCTCGCCCACTAGTGGCCACACGTGACTGCTCTCCCCTCCCAAAGGGAAGCAGCGAGGCCAGGAGGGTGGTCACTTTGCAGGGGGAAATGCATGTCAGCAGCTGACGTGCGACGGTGAGTAAACAGTGCGACTACAACAAGCCTGGCCACTGCGACTCACTGTGCAGCGGACACTGGACATCAATGGCCAGGATCCAGGGCCTGTGGGCGGCGCACAGTGACCCCGACCTGTTAGGGTCAGCCAGGTCCCGATTACTGAGGAGAGAGCACTGCTGTGCTAACAGCTGCACCCGCCCCGAGGCGAACAGGAACTCCCACAGATACGTACTTCTCCAGCGGGGACCAGTCTCCGTCTGATAAGGGGTAGTGATCCCCAGAGTGAAAGAGCAGAGGCTCCTTACATTCTTCTTCTTTTAAGGCAGCACTTGAAGGTCCCCTGTGAAGGGGGAAGACAGAAAGGCTGAGGTACATCTTAGTTTTAAGAGGCACCCAAGTCCACTGCCGCGCCGGCCCAGCGATGAAAATAAAGACAGCCACATGATTAGTAACTCCTCCTTTCCAAAAATTCCGCACTCACTAACCGCAGAACGAACAGAGAAGGGCAAAAAATTCCTTTTTACATCTCTTGGGTCACAACTAAAGCCCTACGGTACGGGTATTTCACTTGGCTCCTGCGAACCTCAGGTAGAGGGATGGCTCAGCTAACATCAGCTGATGGCACAGACGAGGGGCAAAGCGGCTGTGCGCGCGTGGTGGGGGCATGGAGGGGGGCGGGGGATGGGCTGGGCAGCTGCGGCTTCGGGGCTGGATCTGGTCCCTGGCCCCTTCCTCTCTCACATTGCTTCCTGATGCCAGGAACCAAACCCTCTGAAACCATGCGCTAAATCAAACCTTCCCTCCTTTCAACTGTGAATGTCAAATACTGTGTCCCAGTGAGAATCGGCCTTGTAGCTATGTCTGTACCTGACCATGTGGTCTGGAAGCTTTTAGAAATAGTCTATAGAGTCTCTTTGGGAAGCTCTGGAGCTGTGGGCTAAAAGGGCCCTGCAGGGCCATAAGCAGAGCTTGAATGGTGACTTGGGTAATAGGTCAGAAGACCAGAAATGCTGACAGGCATGTAGATAGTGAAGACCAGGTTCAGGAAGTTTTATTTGGGAACAAGGACTTCACTGGTACCACAGTTGTGTTTTACTCTGGCAAAGAGAAAAAGAATTGTCTGTGTTTTCCTGTCTGGAAAGTGGGAGACAGATTAAGGGCAGCAGATACATTGCTCTGGTAGGAATCAAAAAGACCCCATCCATCACAGGCTCAAGGGTGCAAAAGCATAAACATTTCATTTGAAAAGTGTTTCTGGGAGCGCTGCTTGAAAAGAGCTCCCTGGGAATTAGCTCCCTGGGACTCACTTCACCGTGCTCAGCAACTCACACACTCAGAGGCTGCTGCAGCCATGGTCCAAAGGGATCTGACTGCTGCTTCCTGTGACCGCAGACCTTGTACCATCTACGTGATGCTGATTTCACCAGCACACGGAATGAAAGAGTTGAGTCGCGGAGGCCTCTACACAGACTTCAAAGGAGGGAGGCCTTACCCAGGAGGCCAGATAGGAGTCCCTGAGAGAACAGCACACAAACCTACCGGAGTGAAGCTAAAGATGTGGTGGGGACCCCAGAAAATCAGATCCCAGTCCACTGCGACAAGGGCTGAGTGAAGCCAGCCCGAGAGAGAGGCCATGTGGGTTACAACCACAAAGCCACAGGGGTGGGGGCCGCTAAAGCCCCCTGGATCTCATCTCTCGGTACCACTCGCCCTGGATGCTGGATATGGAGCTGCTGGGCCTGCCCTGCTGCGTTTGGGCTTAAGCGCCTCCTGTTCTCTCCCGCTATGCCTCCCTGTCAGCATGGGGGTGTGGGGGTGTTCACCCTGTGCCACTGCACATTGGGATTGAGTAACTTTAATCTGCACAGTGGTTCACAGCTAAGAGTTGGATGGGAGTCTCAGAAGAGTCTGATGTGGACTTCTGAGAAATGCCACAACTGCTGAAACTTTGGAGCCAGGCAACTGCGGACTAAATCCCCTGAAACCATGAACGAAATTTTTTTTTAACTCATAAACTTGTCCTGTTTTTATGTAATTTTAGTCTAATTCAGATGCATTAGAATGCAATACAGGAATAAATACACTTGGAAAATAACCCATGAACCAAATTAGGCCTTTCTTCTTTTAAATTGTTTGCACTGGGTGCTGTGACCCAGCAACGAGAAACCTACATAGGGAGAGATCTTAGTAGGTAATCAAGGATCCAGAGATGTTTAGTGAATTGCCTGAAGTCAAAAAGCTAGTACACTCTGGACCCAGCTTTCATTTGTAATTGGAAATTTATCACTTATCATGTCTACTTCAGAGTCGAAGTGAGATTTGTGTGGTGCAGCATGTTGAAATTTCTGAAAAGCATAAAGTACCAAATTATACAGGCCTAACAGCTTCATGTAGAAATGTAATGTTCTAATACAACAGATACAAACTACAAAACGAGATACTCATATATTTAATATGCCTATCAGGACTAGAAGCCAGTCTATTTTTATTATTACTTTTCTTCTTTCTTTCTTTTTGTTGTTGTCTTTTTGAAACAGGGTTTGACTACGCAGTTCAGGCTGGCCTTTGACTCACTTTGTAGCCCAGGCTGGTCTCAAACTTGCAGAGATCCTCCTGCCTCAGTCTCCTAAGTACTGAGATTACAGGCGTGTGCCACCATGCCTGGCTCTGTCTTCCTCTGTATCTTAATGTTTTACCAATAACTCTGACATATAAGTTTGCCCACATGTGTGCATTTTTAAATTTAAGGTTTTCCTAATTCTAATCTTTCTTCTAGAGTATTACTCTGACACACAAACTTATTCAAGGGAGAAAAACATATGTTGAAGAAAGCAGACAGCTAGGAAAAAATAAAGATCAAATGATAAACTTTCCTTAAAAAAAAAAGAAAGAAAGAAAACCATTCAGAGGTGGTGTACACTTGTAACCCTAGTACTGTAATCCAGGAGGAGGAGGAGTTCGAGGCTGACATGGAGGACACAGAAGACTATCTCAGAAAAAGGGACAATTCCTTTTTGGAACAGATTTTGCCACAGTACAAGAGGCCAAGCAGAGTTCAGCAAAACAAACGAGATTTAGTACAATATTAAAGTACAATATTAAGAACTCTGGGCCCAGGAAGACAGGTGCTGCTGCTTGTGGGAGGGGCCAAGGGAATGTCCGTCCCCCCCCCAGGAGGCAGCGGGACTCTGCCAAGGCCACCCCTTTAGTCCATGGCCGCCCGCCCCTTTAGTCCATGGCTTCTCTAAGAGCTGCTAGGCTCCTTCAGAATGGCACACGTCCTGAGAACAGCGTCCTCGAGGACGGGGCGTCTGAGGAAGCGCCCTGTGGGGGTGCGGGGAGCCCGGGGACACAGGGCACAGCAGTGGCAATGCGACGCAGGTGACTGCGCAGGAGAGAGTGCGCTGTTGTCAGGCTGTGGCACACAAGCTCCCTATCTGCGTGCAAGGACCTCTGTGCCCGGCAGATGTCCCACCTGCATGTCTGCTGTTGCTCTGCAAACAGCTGCTGTCACGATTCAGAGGCTGCGGAGAGGTCTGCCATCGCCAAGCTCCCTGCCCTGCGTGCTAAGATCTGCAGACGTGTGTATGAATTAGACGTTGTGTTTTCCAAGTGGGAGAGAAATTGACAGCCAAAGCAAACGGCTGGGACTGTTCAGGTGGGATACACGGGCTTTAAATGCCTCCACCGGCAGGAGGCGGCAAGCAGGACTGCCAAGTCCCAGGCCCAGAAGCGCCGGCTCACAAGCTCACGGCTGCACACTGGCAGCCCTGGCCCCATGGTGGTCACTGCATCTCCACGTGACTTATGATGAGCCTTCCTGTGGACCCTTTCCACAGAAGCGGCTTCCACCAGGGAGCCCTAGGTGCCTGGCTGCTGGGTCAGCCATGAGGGTTGGGCCAGGGCTGGGGTACCCCCGCCGGCAGGGTCCCGAGGAGCCTGCTGAGAAGACGGAGCAGGGCCTGGCTGATAAGAAGCATGGCCGCCCCACTGGGGACCAGGCAGGCCCAGCTGCTTCTGCTGGGGTGCGACCTGCACCCTGGCCACTGTGCACATTTTGCTCTCCTTTTTCTAAAGTCCTTGTTCCTGTTGGCTGCATAATTAAGCAGAGTTTTGAAAGCAAATTTCAGACAGGATTCCTCCAAGTGACACATCTATAGCTCACTCCAGAGCCACTCAAAGCAGCAGCAGCCCGCGGCAGCCCTGAAACACCATCCTGGCCCTGGCTGCGAGCGCTAGGCCAGGGCTGCTGACTCAGCGAGGCAGGTGCTGGGGCAGCGAGATAAGCGGGCGCTGCCCCTGCCCCCAGCAGGGACAGCACCGCACCCGCCAGAGCTGGCCACGCGGCCTTCCCCGTGACTCACCAAGGCAAGGCGTGTGCCGGCAGTTCTGCATCGCGGTCACTTGTGATTCTCCCTCTCAAATTCCTTTACAACAGTGACTCCAGTGCACTTAGGAAGCACTTAGGGAGTGATTCTATGACAATGTTTTAACACCCTAAGCTAAAGCTGCGACTTGTCAGGGGTCCTGAACATTGCTCTACTGTGTTAACAAAGACAAATCTGGGCCAAGTGTCATTTTAAGTGGGTCTCAAAAGAATTTTAATTGCAAAAACATTATGAAGCCTAAAGCATTTTCACTATTTCTTTCCATTTTTGATTACTTAGTTCTAACAGGGATTCCAGACTCTACTGAAATAAGAAAATCTAATGTGTTCAGTGTGGGAGGAAGGTAGAAAGTATGTTACGTGACAGCTGTGATATGAGTAGAGAAAGGTTCACCTATTTAAAAACTACTATCCATTATAGGATATTATTCCAGCACTCACTGTCCAGATTCAAGACTTTAGAAAATCAATGAATAGTTTTGCCAAGAAACAGTTATCCTGTGTTATTCATTAATGCAATTACACTACTGTATTCATTACAGTGTTCCGTTCACTTAACTGTCAAAACAAAAGCTCAGCAGTGAACTTAGGTCAAGGTAAAGTCTGCTCTGCGTGGCCTGGCTCCAGTAACTAGCAAACCCCTGTCCCCTCCCGCTCTGAGAACCGCAGTGACAGCACAATTTCCCTAGGAGGCGAGGAGCCCAGCCGAAATCACACAAGCAGCCCCAAACCTCGCTCCGAGAGTCCCCACCCAGTCAAGCAAAGGATGTGGACAGCAGGGCTGCGGCGAGGAGCCCCGCCAGGGGCGTCCCACGTGGGAAACGCCTGCGCCACCCGGCTGCCCCATGCAGTCGCAGCTGACTGGACAGCTGGTAGCAGCCTGGGCTTGTCTGCTAGGCCACTAAGTAACTGCTTAGGAGCTCGCACTCACAAAAGAAGGAGGAAACACATTCCTCCTTGACTTAGCAGGATGTTGGAGGTCAGGCTCCACCGAACACCGATTTCCACTTCTCAGGGCCTGCTGGGCACCGACATGAGAGCTGGTGGGGCATGCGGCCAGAGGCGCCCTGCCCTGCCCGTGGAACCTGCTACCCGGACCCACTCTGGGCTGGAAGAGAGGGGCACTCGCCTGCCACGAATAACGGCTGAGTATCACAGTAGGAGGCTGGCTGGCAAATTCTGCCAGCTGCACAAAGGACAAAAGTAAAGGCCTCTCCCACTCACTGGCACAGTGCAGTGCACAGGGCCAGTGTGGACGTGCTGCCCGTCCGGGAGGCCCAACACCAAGGCCGACCCGAGCCACCCTCCCTTCCGGGCTCAGGCCCAGCCCTACCTGGCCACCTGGGCCGCCTTCTCGTCATCTGAGCTCACGGCCACATCTCTCGCGCCCTCTGCAGTGGGGGCGATCGCCTGCTCCTCCTTCTTGCTGTCCTGCTTGCACTTCTTCCTCCTCCGCTTCTTCTTTTTCACAGCACTTGGAGCGAACACTGTCTCTGTTTCTGAGATGTGTGGGATCTGGGGTGGGCCTCCATCTCCTCCTGATTTCCCCAAAGGGGCATCGAGATCCTTAAAGAACTGATCTTCTGTGGGAATCGGTGAGGTGGCCAGGTAAGCAGGAAGCTTCTCCTTAAAGATACAGAGAAAGCAGTTACCTGGCACGCCTATGCTGATGGGAGCAGCACCTACCTCCCCAGCGGCGGGGACAATGCGCTGCTCCCTCGGGTAGGAGGCCACCCAGAGCCTGCTATGCAGCTGGGGGCAGCCTGTCCTGAACATGCGGGACACCGTGTGCCAGTGTGCATGGGACACAGAGATGAGGCCAGAGGGAGCCCCCTCGGCCTTCTGCCCAGCGGTGTCCTCAGCAGCACTGCAAGGTAACACGGGCAACAGACAGGACTGTCCGGGGCAAAGGGACGTGGAGGGAAGTGTAGAGTCAGGTATCAGCAGCGGTGGGTGCAGTGAGCACACGGCCTGCCAGGACGGGGGTGAGGACCGGCAACAGGAGCAAGCGGTGAACCCAGAAGCATAAAGATGCTCTAAGGAACCCTAAGGACGGCCAAGGCCCCAAAGCAGTTACACTCCCAGCTCCACACACAACGCACAGCAGGGCCTGGCGTCCAGTGAGGGGCATCTCAGCCGCTGGCCTGACTGCTCTGCAGCACTCAGCCAAAGGCTGTACGGGATAGAGAAGCACACGGACCTCTGGTAGTTTACCACTCAAGTCTGTTTCCCTCTCACATCATGAAGACGTGTGGCTGAGCCTCTCAAGGCAGCAGCTTGGGCAAGTGCAGCCCAGGAGCTGGAAGCCACTTCCCTGCATGCACACAGATAAACTGCCCAGGACAGCACACAGGGGAGCTGCGGCCTCCGCGGCCAGGGATTTGGTTAAGGATGGTCTCCGTTACAGAGTCTGCCTGACCTTCCTGAAGGCTGTTTTACCATACGGCTCCCTAGCTTTACTACAGCGACACCGGGGGATGGAAAGCATACGGAGTCTACCGTTAAGAGGGGGTAAACACGGTGAACTTCCCTCCCTCAGAGAGCCGG
>PVJX010023934.1:0-28661 GCA_004027295.1 Dolichotis patagonum | reverse complement strand
ACAAAACAATTCCTAGAAAAGCATGAGGCAGAAAAGTCACATAAAACCGCAATACAAGGTGATCTACAACGGTTACCATGGTGTCTCAGCAGTATATAACAACATTAATAAAAACGAAGCATTAGAGACATTATAAGACTTCAAAAGCAAGTAATAATCAAACCAGAGTGGGTATCTTAGTGAATCTTGTCATCTTCAGCGTAGTTGCCTATACTCTTAGACTTGATGCTATCCATCACAACAGATTTAAATAAAATCAGTCAATACAAAGTAGCAATCTAACAAACCAGATTCAAATAAGATCAGTCATAATAAGACAGTATAAGTTATAAAGGGCCCAGTGTTTTTTTCTACGTAGGATCTCACTTAAGTTTCACAACAATTCCTCAAAACTGTTAAGTTTATGCCTCATTTTAGAGAAAGGTCCACTTGGTAAGTGACTTGGTCACATTGGTAATGAGCTTGGATTCTGTGGGTGGTTTGGTAATGATAACTGCTGTTAACAAAGATCCCCAAATTTCAGTGACTTATCACCATAGATATTAATTTCTCCCTCATGCACAGTTGAACATGGGTGTTCGAGGTCAAAGAGTCTCCATTTCCTTAATTTTGGGGTTTAATGCTTTTTAGTTCATAGCTGAACCATTAGAGTCTGTGGTTTCCCCTGCTTGCAGCCAGGGAAAGTGGAGAAGGCATCGCCATCTTTCAAGATCCCAATGGCAAAAGCTGTCATGTGGTCTTCCCTGAAGACACTCACTTCTGGGAAAGAATGGTATGTTATAGAAGAGTAATTCAGCAGCTCTTAGAGGTTTTGATTTTGTGTGGTTATACTGTTAGTGTTACTCAACCCAAACATGCAAATACTCCTTTTTATAACAAATAGGTGAATTTTTTTTCCCTCTGGAAATAAAATTCTTAAGTTATATAACCTAACTGTACAAAAGTTTTCAAAAAATGAAAAGAGTTTTTACATAACGTAAGGGAGAAATATATTTAAAAGAAGTCATGGAGATACTATGTACCTGGGACCCATACCTCACAATGAATGCACTCATTGTATGTCGTAAATATGCACAAATGAAAAAGAAGGAAAGATAACACACATGTACATGCTAAAAGAAGTCAGGGTAAAAAAACCAGATATTTCTAAAATGTAACTATTGGGAAACAGTTACCCTGAAAGCAAAATGTCTCTGATGTTTGATCATGTGTGTAACATACTGTACATGTGATGACTACAGACATAAGGTCATGCTTATGTTTTGCATTAAAATTTCAAATTTCATTAGTATACATACTTTTGCTTACATGATTCTCCAGTAAACAAGTCTTAATAGAGTTCTGAACAAATGCATTTATAATCTCTTAATATATAACACAAAGGCATTCATTAAAATTACACATTGAAACCAGGAAAATGTTACTTTGTTTTTATACATCAAAGGACAGTGGGTTTTTATGCCTAAATAATTACAAGTAGTAGCTGTTCCTGCATTTTCTAGATGAAAGTTGGGATGTGTGGCTGGGGAAAGGCAGGTTGTGGTCACTCCTCAGAAGTAGCCTTTATAACCTAGGAAACCTGAGAACCATGTTGGGTCACTAAATGCTAGCCACATTTTTCCAATTGCTGTGACTATATATTCTCCAAAATTACAAAATGTCACCTGGACCCGGGGATTTAACTCAGTGGCATAAGCGCCTGCCTGGCAAGTGTAAGGTCATGAGTTTGATCCCTGGTACAAAAAAAAAAAAGGTAGCAAGACTTTGTCTCAAAAAGAAAAAAGAAAAAACTCCAGTTTGGGTCACAGCTCAGCATGCATTCCCTGGGTTCACTCCCTAGTGATGACACCCAATCTGTTAATCAATAAAAGATGAAAGGTGAGTGTAGCTTGAGATTTATAGCTTTTTGAAGAAGGAACAGAAAATTCCTTTGTTCCTAGAGTCAATCCTCCCCCATGAATAATACTGTATTCTCTTGCTACACTATCCACCCTGGTGATTAAAAATGGACATGTGCTATGGATTGAAGTCCAGCCTTATTCTGGTTTCCTTAGATTTGGCCTGTCTACTTTGCTTTCTCTAGAGCTAATCCAGAAAGCACATTACAGCTGACTGTCATCCTCCTCTCATCTCTGACACTCTCTCGGATTTCACCTATTTTCATTAGCCTGGGCAGTTTTGAGGAGCATCGGTTCAGAATCTTGCAAAATGTCCCTCTTGTAGGATTTCCCGACATTTTATGCCAGCAAAATGCATATGAAAACTGAAATAGTAATACATTAAAATATAAATAACAAGCTAAATTTAAATTAATTAAGGAATTGGAGAAGAGCGGCAACCTGGCTTAACCCAATAGCATCTTATTTATTTTTAATGTTATGGTCAGTGTTTCTTTCTGTGGATTCTTGTCTGTTTTTGACAGAGGAGCTTTTGGTTTTCTTTTTATTTTTCAGAGCCTTTTTTTGCTTGCTTATTCTATGGGGTGTTCCAGTTTCATCACTTATATATGGTTTTTTGATGGTGACTCAAATTGGAAACCAAAATCAGGGCATTAATTAATTGCTACTTGTCTTGGTTACTTTTCCTTTTCTCTCGTTGCTGGGACAAAATACCCAACACCCAAAATGAAGGAAGGAAAGTTTTATTTAGTTCACTGTTTGTGGAGGTTTTAGTCCATATTCAGCTGGTTCCAAGGCAGGGTGACATGGCACTGGGACAATACTTCAAGGCAGCAGCCAGAGAAAAAAGGAAAAAAAAAGCCTCTTCTCCTCCCTCATGGTGTATGCAGGCCACCCTGCTCCCCGGGCTCACAAAGTCTCTGTGTCCTCCTCTTGCACAGGATGAGGGTATTTATAAAGTAAGTATTCTGGCTCCCTACAGAGTCTCTCAGTTAAACTTCTAAACTTCTCAAGCTGACACAATGTATCAGGGCATTAACTAATTGCTACTTAATGTGAGGGTGACTTATGCTTGTGTATTACCCTCATGTATACACTCATATCTCTATTTCTGGGAGTGACTGTCTATGTTCATGTAACCCTGAGTTTTTATGGCTGTTGGCAACTCTAGTCCAGAGTAACATGAATGAGTTTTACATTCTCCTCTTGTTCATCTGTAACCTTGGACTCAAACAGGGAGGAACTTGGCTTTCACCATATCCTCCACCCACTCGATGAATTTTTTGTCAAGTACCACACAGAAGAATTGCACAGTTCCTTGGCTCAGTTCTACGGGCTCCATTCATTTCCATAACTTCCTCCACCCTGTTCCGGGAGGTCATTTCATGCATTTACAACAGAGTCAGCTGATTTCGTCAGAGCTGGGTTTCATTTCTAGGGGTCCTCACCCTCCTGAACATATTTTGTTCTGGTTGTTGTACATTACAATCCACTCCTTCTGCTGGAAATTTTAATAGGCTTTGACAAATGCATGGTATGGTTTACTTACCTTAAGCATATCCTGCAGTATTGTTTCAACACCGAAAAATAACGTCTGTCTTTCAGAAGACATTTTCTGTTTTTAAATTATCCTTTCCTAAGCTGAATATTAATAGAACTATATACCCTAGGTAGTCTTTTTAAAGTTAGCTTTTAACTAACATTTAAGATTCACCTATATTTTTAAGGAGCTTCATAGTTTATTATCTTATTATGACTTAGTAGCATAATATTTTCCTGTGTAGGTTTTTGAGCTAGTGGAAGTTTATCAATCAGGTAAGTAAAGAAATACCTAAGGATAAAACTGCTTTATCACATGGCAAAACTATGTTTATCTTTAGGAAGACCTGGACATACTGCCCCACTAATAACCTCAACAAGTGGAAACATGATATACCATAACTTGAGCTCAGATTAGCAATATCTGTGAGAATGAAAACCAGGATAGGGGAATTAGACAAGGAGGTGGGGAAGGGATGGGAAAGGAATTACAAAAGAAACAACTTGAGGTATGTACGTGTACCCACTCTCCAAGATGACTGTAAACTTTAGGTACAGCAAACATGTACTAATAAAATAAAGGATAAATGAATGAAAAATGGCTGTACCATTTTGCATTTCTACTACCTATAACTGGGTTGCACAATGGTAAATTCTACATTCAGTGTTTTTCCTTTAATGCATTCATGTACTCAGATGGAGAGATTACCTGGTTCTCAAGACTGCCTCCACACTGCAATAGGCTGCACATTGTCGGGCTCAGGGCATCAAAGGTCAGTTGTCCCCTAGCCATGGTCACTCTCACAGCATCTTCTAACACCCTCCGGCAGAGGAGAATTGACAACCCCATGCTGCAAACTTTGACCTCTCCAAAGTTACACTTGAAAATCTTAGGCCATCATAACTTTTGAGAGGATACAAAATGTATTCATTAATGTTTAAAAGTGTGCAAATATCTTAAAGTTTAAAATCCAACATAAAGCTAATCACAATTCTATGTTTCCCCTTTATGATTTCTTTTTTTCTACTAATTTCCCCTTTACAATGCTTTTTTTTTTTTTTTTGGTAGTTGATGTGTAGAACCCTTAAGGAAAAAAAAATACTATTTAAAATTGTCGTGAAAATGGAGTGACTGTCCAGTTACCTCACTGTGCTGTGTAGATTGAGAAAAACTTTTTGTGAGAGGAACTTCCTGTGTCTTAGACAGACTTCTATTGCTTTTCTGAAGCAGGGCCAATGTTCTCCTCACACAGTTCCTTTGATTGAAAAGGTGACAAGACAAAATGAGATACGGAGAAAATGACAGAAAACACCAGAAGGTTTCTTCTCTCCCCCAGGTTCTGTGTATGTGTGCATGTGTGTGTGTGTGTGTGTGTGTGTGTGTGTGTGCGCGCGCGCGCGCGCTTCCAAATGGATTATCTAAGGAGAACAAATCTGCTCCACAGATCACACTGTCCCCTGTCCAACCGTTCCAGTGTCGCCAGTTTCCATTTACAACCCTGAGCCTTTTTATTTAGGCTGTAGATTTTCCTTGTTTTGTAATTCAGAGGAAGAAAAGAGCAAGACTCACAATCTAATGCATCTTGCAAAGAGAAGGGACTTTAGAACCATTTAAACTTCTCCTAAGACAGGCGATGTTAGCCGAAGGCATTTTGCCTGGCAACCGTTACTAGTGGATTCCTAATGTGAAGGGGATTTCACAGAATATCATTCTCTGGTTATTTTTTCTTGCACTGATGAAGACAGGTTGGATGCATTTACAGGAGCAAAATGATGTCTGTCAGCAGGGATGGCGGGTCCCTTTGCAGTGAAGTTGGAAGAGGCTCTTTTGTGCAGACAGACTGGGTAGCGGTCCTCCACTGGTTCTTTCCAGCTCCCGGAGGTCCCATGAGCAACTCGATGAATCTGGGTTTCAGTTTCCTTATTGTAAAATGGTGATGCTTACCGGTTTATTGAAAAAGGTTAAATACATGTGATTCTTAATAGCCTTGAAGTTTAGTTTAATGTTGCTGATGTATTTCCAGGGCCTGAAATTAGGAGCTGGAGGTAACTTGAGTCAGTAACAAAGCAAGCTGCTAATCTGCTGTTCTTTAGGAAATTAGCTTTTCTTATTGATTAGCATGTCTTTGAGGTATATAATGAGTACATGCATGGTGGCAGGTTGGTACATGGACACAGTGTGTTTTAATTATTTTTACGGCCCCTCCCCTTCCTTCCCCTTCGCATTTGCAAAAGATCTACCTGTATTTCCTATCATCTGTCCTTCAGCTTGCACAAAATTTATTTAAATTTTGGGTTTCTCATACAACAACCTGGTAATATTTAAGCTCATGTGTCCAATTTATTTCACTTAACATTGAGGTCTCAAGATGCATCCATTTTCCCACACATGACTCAAATTTATCCTCCTTTATGGTGGATAAATTGGAAGTAGTACTTCATGGTATGGAATTACCACCTTTTGTTTATGTATTCATCTCCTGGTGGACCTGTAGGCCTCCTTCAAGATTTAGCCCTTGTGAATTATGCTGCCATAAACATGAGTGTGCATAGGTCACTGTAATACAGTGTCTTTAGGTTTTCTAGGAGAAAGTCCTGCTCTTCTCACACAATTGTCTTTAATCAGGAGATTTTTATTAAATGACTTTAATATTCTCTCTCGACTTCTCCAACTAACAGTCTCATCTTCCATTATGTCCTTCACTGGTTCTTTCCAGCTCCTGGAGATCACATGAGCAGCTCAATGAATCTGAGTTTCAGTTTCCTTATTGTAAAATAGTGATGCTTACTGCAGATTGCATTTTTACTTGCTTTCTTTTTAGGGAGAACCAACCATTACTCTTTCCTCTCTTGACTTTTCCTATAAATGAGGAAAATCAAGACAGTGATGGTAAGGATACAAACCCCTCACAGCTCAACCTGGAGTTAACCAGAAACAGAATTCTTATAAAAGCTCTGAAAATATTCAGACAAATCTGAAAATTAAACAAGTTACATGGTACAAGTCACTTAATAGCATCTCAAAAAAGTGAGCATAAAGAAAAGTTTACTGATAGATGTGAGAAGGGTGGGGTGGATGGAAAGAGTCTTTTTTCCCTAAGTGGGTAGACCTCCCAGCCTGGGTGGTCTTCACAGACATGGGCATCAAACCTGGGGGACCAGGACGTGGACACCAGCACTGGTGCTTATAGGATCCTTTGGGATTTGCAGGTAGGAGAAGGAAAATGAGTCAATCCAGGAGACTGGGGAGATTGCGGGGAAAGAGAAATATTGGAAAGAGGTCCTAGCTACTTGTAACTAGCTACTAGTAACTAGCTACTTGTAAAATTCTGTAAAAATGAAAGGCAATATTCATTGAGGAAAAGCATCAGGTGACTGTATCAGGTTTATTTATGGTTTGAATCATAGGCTGAGACTTCGTTATGTATCGCCATCATGTAAGGGTGAGGAAGTTGAATCTTCAAGTAGAAAATTAACAGCGCTGAGGTCACAAAGCAGGTATGCAGCAGAGCTGAGACCAGGGTCTGACTTTTCTTTCTCACCATCAGTCCCCAAACATTAGCATGCTTGACTCTTAGACATTCACCTGCCTTTCTTAACATCCTGACATTCCTGGGCCCTGCTTAAAGAGCTGAGCAGAGTGTGATTAAGGAATCACTTGGTTACAGAGGTGAGGACAACCTTAAGGGAACTGAGAGGAAAACTACAACCTGCATCCCAGCTCAGAGCTTGGCAGGAGCCATGGCCGGTTACTGTCTCTAAATCCAGAGGAGAATGAAGAGGAGGCAAAGTTGCAGAGCCCTGGAGAGCTGGACTGTCCAGGGCTCTGCAGGAAGCCCCGCAGGAAGAGAGGATACTGCAGCTTGAGAGTTGGCCTCTTGTAACATAATGGAAAGAAGAGACTGTTAGTGGGAGGAGTTGAGAGAGAATGTTCACAGCTCATGTAATTCTCACTGCAAGCTTCCGTGGCCAGTCTAAGAACATAAATCTGGCTCCATTTTGCCCAATTCCCACTTGCCATGCTTTACTTGTGAGAACACTGGATTCGAAACTGCCACATCTTGCTTAATGAGCACTTTATGCAGCATATGTGAAGACACTCAGATTCCTATTCCACTCATCGAGAATGATAAACTGAGATGGATCTACTCTGAGCAAGTATGCTAGAGAGGTCTGCGAAGTGTGACAGCGATTATTTCGAAGAATTAGAAAAATTCACCCCTACTTTTGCTGTCTGTAAAGGGCGACAGAAATACAAGAGAGAGCAGAAAATGTGTCCAGAGGATTTGCCTGGGGACTCTATTAAGGGCGGAAAAGCTGATATTCTTCTGTTCCTAAACATTACTTGACAACTGGGTCTCCATGCATTAGAGCTAGGCAGAAAAGGCTAGAAGTAAACATTTCAGAGGTAGAAATGGGATCTGGTTTGAGAGTTGCATAAAGAAATTAATGCAATAGAATGGCTTAGGCACTGGTTCCAGGAATTCACAACACAAAGGAAGTATGTCATATTTCTTGGACATTCCAGAGAGTAACGGTGAGTCTTGGGTTATACTACAATGCTCAGATTCCATGTGGTTTCTATAGGTGACCTTTTATGGTTGGATAAATTGCATATGTGACAGAGCGGTGTGTGTATCCCAGGCATAGTTAACTTAATTTCCCCAGACTGCTATTGTACATCTTCACTTAACTTCACCTCATCCTCTTCATCTTTGCCTAAATGACCTTTCTATCCTGAAAACCTCATTTTCTTAGGGGCCAGATAATAAACAGCAAAGTCATATCTAGATTCAGCCAGTTTACCTCTGAGTCCAGCATTCTTCATATCTCTGGAGTCTCGTTCTGACCTTAAGTCCTGAGTTTGTACTTTCAATATTTATTTGAAAACTAATATAATAGTTCCCCTGAACATATATGGGAAATCATAAGCTTCTTTGCCAATTGAATACTTAAAGTTTCATGTCTGCTCACCTGTGAATAGACAACTGGAAGATAATTCGAACTATTCAGATATTTTTAATACTTTCTTTCATTTTACTTGTATTTGTTTATTGTCTTGATTACTTTACTCTCATTGCTGAGTCAAAATCATTGATGCCCAAAATGAAAGAAGGAAAAGTTTATTTAGCTTACAGTTTTTGGAGGTTTCAATCCATACTCCAAGCTGGCTCCAAGCAAGATGGTGTGGCTAAGGGGCAACCATTCATGGTGGCCACAACTACCAATGACTTGGCCAAGATCCTCAATCTCTCAAATGAGTGCACAGAGAAGGTTTTAACTAAATGAGACAACTGGTATGATTTTTGGGTTCCAGGAAGATCGAAACACTCCAGCAGAGTTCAAGATTGGAGGCTGAGACAAAGGATGTCTCTGGAGTGCCCATATTTATTTAGTTTTCAAACAAGGAAGGAGTTAGAGTGGAAAATGGAGGAAACTGAACAGGGCCTTGGGAGTGGTTTAAGGACTTTTACAAATAACAGACTATGTCAAGTTAGGAGAACTCTTGTATGTTAATTTAGGAGAAGTATCTTAGGAGAAAGTCTCCAGGTGACTTTCACTACAGGAATGAAATGCCTGCAGCTGCAGTCTCTATCTTTTTAACTGGGATTGGAGCCAATGTCCTCATCTGTGGCCTTATCTTTCCCTCTGAGGTGTCTCTTTGTTCTTGGGTTGGCCATGCCACAGCCCTGCACATATGTTCAGTTTCCAACTTCAAGGCTCCCAACCACAAGAGACAAAAGCCAAACAGCAAAAGGGCAAAAGGGAAAAGCACGCCTCCTTGCCTCCTTTATATTGTACACTTGCTCCCTGACCCTGGGAAGGTGCAGCAGTTACACAGCCAATCCCAGTGCTAGACAATGAGCCAATCACAAACACTAGATTCAGCCATCTCCATGACTGCATGAAGTCTGGGTGAACATCTCAACCTGGTTTTTTTCAACTACAGATAAATACAGCATCCTGGTCCCCTTCAACTTTATTTTATTTTATTTTTCCATTCAATTTTTAAAAATACCTAAAATTGTCCTGGTAATTTGATCTTTGACCATCAGTATCTTAGAAATACAGAAATAACTGTCATCCATCTTCTGTTTGCACATAAACAATATAAAAATCAAACCATGAGATTATATTTGAATTACTCTTGCATTGTGCAGTAACTTGGTTTAGGCCTTTCTGAAATAGGGTAGGAAATTTTTTTAAAAAGCAGAACCAATGTCTACAGTCAGGTGATTAGCACTGTCTAAATGCTGGTCATAAAATGCTTAAGTTATCTTGACAATTCAGGGGAAATATAGTTGTCCAGATTCTTTTTTTTTTTTCATAAATGGAACAGTTAGTCACTGAAATGTATCAACCAGATATGAAAATCTGTTCTTAATTCAGACGAAATAAATTGTTAATCCAACACTACAACTAAATATCTAAAGTGAAGCTCAGCAAATTCTGTGGCATGGAATGGTCCAATTTGTGTTTCCAGAAGTTTCTAGAAGCCGGGGAGAGGCTCACAAGTGCCAACCCCATTTGATTTGAAGTCTCTGCAAACATGAGTGATCTGGGAATTGTTGAAAGCAGATCTAACTGCTTCTGGAATGGTGAGTTCCCTGTCACAGGAGGAATTAAAATAAAACTCATATGCCCCTCTGTCCATCATTTATGCAATTTTAGTTTTGGAGACAGAGATTGAGAGGTTGATAAAGGAATACATTAATCACTTCTCATTTTCTTACTCTCTTTATTCCAATTATATTATTAAACTCTTGCACATTAACAAGTAAAGGGCTTTTTGAATTAAAAAGAAAGAAAGAAAGGCTCTGAACACAGAGGAAACCAATTCAACTGTACCGAGAGTGGGAAGGAAACAGACATGATGATATCATCGTTGTATTTCTAGGAAAGATGAGTCACAGCGTCTGCTCAAATTCAGGGTAGCTGGAGGGAAGCCGGACATCAAGGATCTTTCTTCCTCTTTAATAGGGACCAGAGTTTCAAGTTTCTTTTAAAATAAAAGGGAGGGAAGCTCTTAGAAACAGGCCCAAATCAAGACAACTTCACTAGAATGTTCTGGAAAAGATAAATAAATCTGGTTCAACCTGACATTAATTAAATGGAGTGTGGGGTGTGGGGTGCGAGGCACAGATGTTATAAGCTGTCACCCTGAGTTCAGTCTCCAGCTCCCTTTGATTTTCAGGCAAGAACAAAGAAGCAGCCGAGAGCTGCAGATGGGCAGGGACAGGAAGCCACCAGAAGCTCTCATAGCTGCATGGCTCCTCTGAGGACGCTGGGTCCAAGTCCAAGCTCTTTATGGAGCTTGGATGTTGTCTGTTGGATATATACTACAGTAGTCATGCTCTGGTACTTGTCAGCTTCTGAATTGCCCCCAACTATATCCATGGTTTTATGCTCCCTTGCACTTGCGTTAGGTAAAAGTCTAGCATCTGTTTATAAGAGGAGGAGAAAAAGATAATACTGACCCTTCATAACAGGGGTTAGATGTTGATCACGTATTTTCTTGATATTCCATCCCATCAAATTTATGGCAGTGAAATAACCAGGATGTTTGCTTTAGATTTTACTCACTTCCATATTACATTTACAAGGAAGGGTTGTAATTAAGAGTAAAAAGTAGTGACAATTGCTGGGCATGATAGTCCACGACTATAATCATACCATTCCAGGAGGCTGAGGCAGGATGATGACAAATTCAAGCCCAACTTAGGCAATTTAGTAGCCCTGTGTCAAAAAGTAAAGTAATAAAATTTAAAACTAAGAAAGTGCTGGGAGTGTAGTTCAATGCAAAGATCCTGGATTCCACCCCCCAGCCTGCAAAAAAGCAAAAACAGTAGCAATGTTCAAGAAAGCAACTGTATCAAGTTGCACTAATGATTTTGCACATATTAAATAGATTAACAAAATCTTAGACTTTTACCAAGGGTTTTAATCTAGGCCAATTCTCTCTCTCTCTCTCTCTCTCTCTTTCTGCATTAATAATCTTAAACCTAGATAATGTCTTGTTCAAGATCAAAGAATTTCATAATAAGGTAGAAAATAGTACTTACAAAGTAATATGTAGAAGGTACCTTAATTATATTATTTCATTTAATGTTTTTAAATTAATTTCATTTTTATAAAAAGTATAATTAGATATAGTTGAAATTGTTTAACAGTTCAGTAAAGAGTGTTAGAAAAAACTCATTTCTAGTTCCCAAGGATGCACACCCAATTCTAACTCTCACCATTGATTCTTTGTGCAATAACTACTTTTATATAGTGGCTCTAAAGTACTGTGTCAGTATTGCTCAGAGTACATTAATTTAAAAAGACCATTTCCAAGAAGAAACAAACAGATAATAGCACAAAACTAAGAGAAACTTCAATAAACTAAGAGAAACTTTTCAGTAAGCAAGCAGTAATATAAATGAAACAAATTAGTATACATATTAAAATATTAGACAACTTGGATAATTATTTGAACTTCTCCCTACTGAATGACTACTTCCAAAATTATGATAAACAGTGTATTAATTAGTATTCTCTTATCATTTAGTTGTGAAATTTTACTTTATTTTTTCATAAAATGAAAAATTTGTTACCATTGTTACTCTTCAATTTTTAGTTGAGATATTCTTGCTTGGGCTGTACACTCTGACACGGTCCTAAGACACAGCAAGGAGCACTGTTTTGAAATTAGTTTTTGTAAAAGTTCCCCCACTCTATGCTCACACTTAATTGATAGTTTGCTTGACTAGAGGGAAATCTCTGAAAATGGCAGAGTATGGGACTCAACTGAAACAAAGTAAGAAATCAACTTTTTTTTCTGAAATTCTAGAATCTCACCCAAAAATGACAACAATCAGAAAAGCATTTATTGAAAAAATAAAAGGCTCCATGTTTATGGACAGTGTCATGGCACTGTTGGCGGCTGGCGTGGTAGCAGCTCTTGTTCCTGGCTCAACTTATTGGACCCAGAAGGAGCGGTACAAACCTTATTCCCAAAAGCTGGTGGACGTATGTCTTTACCTGTCAGGAGTTCCCTGAGTCGTGTGTAGCGTGATGTGCCTTAGGTAACCTTCAGAACATCTTTTGCCTTCTGAGTTGTCTATCAAAAGCATTTAAAGATATTGGAGGCATGATCAGAAAAATAAAATAAAATACACTGTGTGTTTAAATGTCTGTGTGTATTATAATAAGAGGTATAGTGCCATGAATGCCCCTCACTTTGAGCACAGTTAATGCATCACCCTCTTCACTTTCCGCAGCAGCTCTGGAGTCCTTCTTCCTGAAGGTTGCACCGTCCTGGCTGCATCGATGCCCTGGATGGATTCCCTTTCATGGTCACTGTGACTCTGAAGAAGAGTTAGAAGTTGCACAGTGCCAGACGCAAGGACTAAGGTGGAGAGGACTCAGCGTCCTGTTTTTAGGAGCTGCCTCTCCATTGGAAGTGACTGGGCGGCAGCATTCCCTTTATTTCTTTTTTTTAATCATAGCTGGTAAAGATACTCATGAAAGAGGACTTCAGAGCTGCTGCAGAAAGTAGAAATAAGGATGGGATGAGTGTGTGCAAAGAGCAGGGGAGGATTTTGAGGGGATTAACGGCAAGGTGTCTTATACCGTAACGCGTGTTAAAATTTAAGCGTTTACCATAGTTTCTGGTCACTTCTTATATGCTAGCGCCAGTCACGTGGGAATGGGACAACGAGAACAAGCAACATGTAGATCCAAGACCCTATTTAAAAAAAAAAAAAGAAAAAGAAAAACAGAGAAAGACTAAGCAAAGAAATACACGGAATAAAAATTTTGAATAAAAACTTAGAAAAGCTCCCACATAGGGCGGAGAAATGACTTGACCAGTTTTGGCGGCTGCACAGGTGTGCCATCAACGGCCTAAATACCAATTCATTGCTCACGGTGATGGAGGCTGGGGAGTGACGAACACGCAGGTGCAGCGTCCAGTTGGGGTCCAGACCTGCTTTGTAGGCAGCCGCCTTCTCGCGTGGCAGAGCAGACGGAGAGGAGGAAAGCTCTGTGTCTTTCCTACAGGGACGCTGACCCCATTCGTGAACGCTCTGCTGTCAAGGCCTAATGGTCTCCCAAAGCCCCTTTTGAAAACTGTCGCATCGCATGTTAACTTGGGAAGGGAGCCGCGAACGCTTCGCGCCCTGCAGGGACCTGGAATGCCGTGTGCGGGCTCAAAACAAAAACAGGCTCTTTCTCGTGGTTTTTGTGTTAGAGCCCTGGTTCTGCACGCTGGTCCAAGTCTGCTGAACTGCCCAACACAATTACATGTTTTTAAATCAATGTTACTTTCCATAAGTTAAAAATAAGCAACACCAAAAAGATATTGGCGAAATTTCATGTAAGACCAACCTTGTGTGTTGAAGAGCTGAATTATTAGCAGACGAGGGAGCCAAAATGAGTCTTAGTTAACTTCTCTGACAAAAATATGTTAGCAAGTAGTACATATGTTTTATTTAGACACTGTTTATGTGAACAAAAGCGTTCATTTAAAAATAATGTCCAGCATGCAAAATGCCAAGGTATGTTCCATTTAATGGCAGTAACCACTCTATAACTCTTATATTTTAGGAAGCTTTCTAATATAAACAACCTTCTAGTATTCGGATGCGAAGATGAGAGTTATCATGTTTAATTTTCAAACTGGGCAATTTGGAGTCAACCCAAGACCATGAGGCAGAAGAGAAAATTGTAATGGGAGGATATGGGTCTATACCTACCCTCCTTCTCTCTCTCTCTCTCTCTCTCTCTCTCTCTCTCTCTCTCTCTGTTTTTTTCATTGTTAATCCTTCCACTGTCAAGAAGAAATGATTGTTTGTCTTCTGTCTCTAGGTCATCTTTATATACTCAAGGTCTGTGTGCACAGTCTACCTGCAGAAGGCATAGTAAGTCTCTGTACTCAGTGGCTGAATCAGTTTTCAAACACTTGGAGGTTAGATGCCACCAAGAGGGTAGGATAGAGGACCAGAATGCAGTTCCTGTACTAAATTGAAAATTTATGAGTAATTGAAAATTTATGAGTTTTTGAAAATTTGAACTAGAAAAAAAATCACAGTAAGCATTTCTATAATAAAAGCTGAGAAAGTCCCAATATCATGAGGAGGGAGCTAGTTCTTTTCTCAGAAAAAAATTAAACAAAAACCATCAGCATCCCCACACAGTGGGATTCTGTACCATGTTGAGGTGAAGTTTCTCTCTGGAATCAGTTTTTGAGTTTCAAAGGGGCCAGTATACTTTGGGTATGAAGCCTAAAATATTTTCTGTGTTGATGCTGGAATGGTTCCCTGGAAAGTAAATTTTCAGAAATATACCTTGGAGAAAAATCATGGGTCTTACATTAGCAGGGAAGCAGGAGAACAAAGCCACCCAGGATACCTGTGCTCAGCTGGGAGAGATGAGCACTCTTACGGCTTGAGGGTGAACCAGAACCAGGTAGGTTCTGTGAAACGTAACACAGGAAACTACTGACAATACTGTGGGAGGGAGACAGAAAAACCATGGACAAGATGCACCCTATGACTTCCACAGAGAAGGTGTCACAGGTGGCATTTGAGATTTCTAGACAGGGATTGCTGTCTATTTCTGTTATATTTTCAAACTAATTTTGTTTGTGTTTTGAAAAATGCTGCTGAATATAACACTTTAATTTTATTGCGAGTAGACCTTTTATGAAATTCTTTCTTATGATCTCATGCCGTTATTTAACACTGTACTTTTTCCAGTTATGTAATCTTAGCATCCGAAAATAAGGATCATTTTAGCAGACGCTCTCCTGTGTTTGTTCCTTTCATTTCGCATCTTCACTGGCTGTGTGGAAGGTTGGAAAAAATAATGAGTTTTTAAGCTGTTTTGAGAACAATGAATTTGACAAGAGAGAAAAAGAGTGAGAGCAAATAGCAAAAAAACCTACTGCATTTTCTGAGTGTGGAGCATAATAATTTGTAGAAGAATGATGTTTGTGGTGGTAGTGAAATGTTGGAGTTGCACTTAATAATTTTAAATAACTGAGAATTCAAAATGAGGTTTAACAAAAATGATTAAACTACTTCCTGTTTTGAAAATATGATAAAAATGTATTTTTATGGCTATGTGGAATATAGGCTTTCATAAACAAGAACAAAAGAAAGGCACTTACTGTAAGGAGAAAAACAGAATTAATTGCTTTACTTAAGTAATTCTGTTTACTTAGATTCCATTAAGAGAGTGAAAAGCCTCACCACAAATTTGAAGAGGTCCTTGCATATTTTTGTCTGACTTAACTTCTAGATGCTTACAGGATTTCATAATGTAAATAACAATGCTTCAAACTTTTAACTGTTTGCTGATTTTTATATTAATTATCAGTAGACATTAAATTTTTCTCTAGCAAAGTTGCTAGAGTCCTATTAATGCTTATAACGTATCTGTAGAATCCTTTTAAAGAATTTTTGTCTGTATTCAGTTATGTTATCTGTGAATAAAAACCATTCTGCTTAACCGTTTATTATCCTTACCTATTTGTTACTGTTCTTGTTTCACTGAAAAGGCCACTGATCTCCACTACAAAGCAAATCGAAGACATATGATGCCATAATTCTCAATTCCTGAGTTCAGGTGGCACCTATGACCAATTCTTTACTGTTAATTGCAGGACCTATGTTGTCAAGTTTTATCAATTTCGGGTTATGCTCTCCTACGCCTAGTTTTTTTAAGTTTTTATTTTTTTTTCAAAAAGTACCTATTAAACTCTGTCAAAGTCTCTTTCAACTCCCCTGAGATCATCACAAAAAAACTTCTCTTTTAATCTGTCAGTGCACTGACTCATTGATTTTTTAATGTTTACCAAACATTCCATTACTGAGATATACAATGTGAGAATCTGAGGGTGTGTGTGTGTGTGTGTGTGTGTGTGTGTGTATGTGTGTGCATGTGTGTGTGTGTGTGCATGTGTGTGTGTGTGTGTGTGTGTGTGTGTCCCAGTTGATTCATTTGCTACCTAATGTCACTATGAAGTTTTA
This sequence comes from Dolichotis patagonum, assembly GCA_004027295.1. Lineage (NCBI taxonomy): Eukaryota > Metazoa > Chordata > Mammalia > Rodentia > Caviidae > Dolichotis > Dolichotis patagonum. Next base: position 12,208 of record PVJX010023934.1, on the reverse strand, counting down.
AAATTCTGGCAGTTTTTGAGGGAGACGGATAGGAAAAGTCTACTCCATCTTCGAGTACGACAAAAAGCTAGTCTCGCTCTTCAATAGGTCTCCCTTTGTTTCTAAATGAAAATGCATCTAGACGTTGCATTGCACTGCAACAATAAACATTGCTGAGCTGGGTGCATAATGCAAAGTGTATCTCCCAATCTTTTTCACAGTTATATGTAGCCATGTGTCTGTGTTCTCACCCAGGAGAAATGGGTAGAAGAGTTGAGTGAAAATTAACAGTATCCAAAGAAACTGCCCCATCATGTGATCTGTCCAGAGGAAACTAGAAGCAAGGATGCAATACTGGACAGAGCTGGAGACAAACTTCGACTGTACAGCAGTCAGAGAGGTCTCAAACTCAAATTATAAGGAATCAGCTGAAATCAGCAAAATAAGCCTTAAAACACAAAAATTAATAGGGCAAAGACTGCAGCTAGACTCGTGTATGACAGGACCAACTATATCATTTTCTAGTCTTCTCTTCTATATGTGTCTCTCTCTGCTCTCCTCCCTGCAGTACATAAAGGCTTCATTCCTGTGTCCAGAAACATGTCTGCAAGCATTCCATAATTGCTCCATGGTTCTGAGAGAATACCTGTGCTTTTCGACTAGCAAATTGAAAAGTGTCGATTCTAAGCTCCGCTTGGTCTAGGTTAATGATGAGTGTCATTATTTGTCATAGAGGAACATGAAATGTTACTCAGAATTCTGTAATTTTTTAAGGGAAATGCAGTTTCCACAAAGAAACAGGGAGTATGTGTGCTGGGAGGAAAATAGTAATAATAATAATAAATGTCAAACCTAGGTTTTTTAAGACAGGCAAATGACTGAATTGAGTAGGGTGGTTCCACTCAAAAGAACATGACAAAACATTTAGAGGCCAAAGGCCCAAGCTTCAACTCCAAGCCCACTTATCTGTCAGAAGAACCAATACCACAACGAACCTGAATACAGACGTTTTCCTTTATAAAACGTAACTGGCATCTGATGCTCTGCTGCTTGGGCAACTTGGCTCGTGTACTGATAGAGAGGGCTGTGCACACCCACCAAGGGACACATGCCACAGGTTCACCACCGCCCAGGGCTGAGGCTAGGGCCAGCCTTTAACTCCAGGGGGACTTTGCTCCAAACAAACCCCCACTATGCTAGACTGAGGAGAAAAGATCCCCCTTGAGAGGCATTTGGAGGTTGCCATAGTGGGAAGACAGAGAACAGCAGAATCACAGGCTCCCGGGGGAGGAAGCACCTTCAGCCTCAACTCTGCAAATAATGGCAGGAAGGCAGAGCTGTCAAATGTGCAGGCAGGAGAGATGGTCTCTTCTTCCTCCAAATTCAGGGGCCTCCTATAGCAGTCATTTAGGACCTTTTACTCCTCCCATATTGAATCAGACGATACAATGCCACCTTAACTTTCTTAGTAAGCTGTGGCTTTGATGAGGGCTTTTCTTTTATTTTCTGTCACTTTCAAGGCGCTGATTCAGTATTGGGACCCATTGAAGCTAGAAACTAACCACTCTAACCATGCGTGCAGGGATGCGGCATGGCCCGAACATGACCATCCCCAAACCAAAAAGCATCCGGGGGTAAACCACCTGAAGAAGCTGCTACAGCCAGAAAAAAGCAAGCCCCTAGACAATCCAAACAATGGGTTGCTAGGCAGAGGGGCTGAAATTGACATCATCCTTCTGAGTAGATAGATAAACATGCTGCATTGGTTGAGCAGTTCCTTTCCTCCCATCAGTAGGGTAAGGGCTCCACCTGACCCCAGCTTTGTCTCTTTTTTATTTTCTCATCCTCTTGCAGTCCTTCACCCCAAGAACCTCAAGGGCCACATGGGTCACAGCAATTCAATTTTAATACAGACCTGTATCTCTGTGGTGACTTCGCATAGAATGAGTACAAAGATGAGATTTTTGTCTTTCAGCCTCTTAGCAGGTCCTATGTGCTTGCTTGCTTGCTTGCTTGCTTTCTTTCTTTCTTTCTTTCTTTCTTTCTCTTTCTCTTTCTCTTTCTCTTTCTTTCTTTCTTTCTTTTTCTTTTTTTCCATTGCATTAATATTATAGCTCCTGCTGGTCAGGAGGTACTGTCGCATGGTAATAAATAAGAGCTTGTGACCTCAGTGAACATATAAAAGAACAAATGTGAGGCTGGGATATAGATCAGGGGTAGAATGTGTGCTTAGCATGTGCGAGCCCCGCTCCAAGGAAGGAAGGAAGGAAAGAAGGAAGGGAGGGAGACAGAGAGAGAGAGAGAGTAGATCAGAAGGAAGGAAGGGGACAGAAATTCCCTAAATCATCCCTAGCGGACTCTGCAACTGACCCATTCCCAACTGCTGTTCCATAGCTTTAGACTTTGCCCAGTTTATCTTTCAACTATTCATCAAACACACCACGCTGGACGCGGAAGGTCCAGGCATCAGGCAAGCTTGCGTTCCAGGCATATGGCCATCCGTCTGCTTCCAGCCACAGCTATCATTCTGTCTCAGCTTTAAAATTTATGGCTTTAATATTTGAATCTCTGGAGAAGGAACCATAAAGCAAAATGCAAGGTATGAAAATATGTATTTCCTGGTCTGTACATCCAGACATATGCTTTTAATTGCAAGAAAGCCATTCAGTAAAGAATTTCCAAGGGGTATGCTACCATCGCAAATGGCGTGGAAAGGTGAAATAACTTCCCCTAACACAGAACAGGATCCGCGGCCTCAGGGTCCAGCCCATCATCCTCTCTGGCATTTCCCTTAGGGTACTGTGAGGCCCTGAGACTTGAAAGTACATTTCAGAAAGTCCATAACTACACAGCTGCACTTCACAGTGTGGGAAACAATTCACCATCTCTTGTCTATGCAGAAAGGAATTCAAAGTTCTTGAGGACTGAGGTTGTTTTGGAGAGTCTGAGGCGAAGTGAATATTTCAATGCAATCAGATCAATGTATGAACGGAGCAGTGTGACTGGGATGAGAAAACCTTTGTCTGACATTTTTTTAAGGAGTGGAAGTGCGTCCAGAAGGCAACTTCAGCCCTGGTAGATGTTAAGTAACCAGATTAGATGTCTGTACCTGTTCGGAGTTTTGGTTCCTAACCAGCTGCGATCTCTGGAACCCAAGACTCTCAGCTAGATGCATCTGAATGTTCGCTGGACCCAAGGAAAACCCACACATATTGATCTCCCCAGGTCCGCAACCACACCCTCCTCCTCCGCAGCGATGGGAGGGAAGGGGTCATTTTTGTCATCCTAGCGAGGTTCTCAATGCTGTGACAACTGCGCTACCTAGGTGACTTCACTGGCGTCCCCTACGGGAAGAGGAGGCAAAAGGGAAATGATAGTTTGGGGTCTCTATTGTGTGCCCAGGTCTGTTCTGTATATCAAACTTGAATTTCATTAATGCAACAATCTTTGATGTTAGTTTTTTACCAGCGTCACTGAATTCCTAAGGAAGCAGCTTCTTATGGGGGAAGTAGGGTCTCAGCTATAGCTCCTACAGTTGGTAGCTGACCACTCTAGGATTTCATTGTGTTTGTTCTTGAAACCTGTGTACTTTCTCTTCACTATTCGTGCATCTGTCATGAAAAGGACTAGGAGATAAAATAGGCAAAGCACTTGCCCTTGGCTGTTCACTCTATTCCAAAAACCAGTGTGTTAATAAATAGTTATCACCAACTCAAAAGGCAAAACAAACCCTAATTTCCCAAATTGATGAGAGACGATTACCTCGCTAGTCTAGTATTTTCAATTTATGCTAAATGGCTTGCTTCCTCATTTTCCTCTCGACTGTAGTCTTTTGGCAATTCTTACTGATCTGCGTTTCCAGTGATGTGTTTGTGTCCCAGGGAATCAACATCATTTGTTTAACGAATTGGTGAATGAATGGCAACACTGGAACTTGCTTGTGATGGTAATATAGGCATGGCCAAGGTGAAACCCAGGAGGTATAAAATGTGCTATTATGGGAAGGCTGTTTTGGTGGTGGCAAAGGGATTAGAGGAATAAGTGAAAAAGGGGGATGGTGTGAAACAGAATTTTTAAAAACTAGATAAAGGGCAGGCATTTCAAAGATATAGCTAAAATATAGCTTTAGACAGTGTCTCTCTTTGGATGCACCTTGGAAGAGGAGGGAAAGCGAACTGAGAAATATTTATTATAACTTACTCGTGGTTGGCTCTTAGCATTCTATCTCACTTGATAGTTAAAGCTCACTTAATTGAAGTACATCTCCATTTTATTGCAGAGGAAACTTAGTCTAAAAAGATAAAAATAATCTCATCTCCCTACATGGGGAGCCAAGATATGAATGAAGGTCTACAGATTCCATAAATGGATGGTTTTTCCAACTAATTCACATCATCTTTCTAATCAAGACAAAGAAAAGGAAGAGAAAAGCTGAATTATGGAATTAGAAAAAAACACAGTATATATCACACTGGAAATGTATTGCTGACTCAGAGTGATATGGAGGTCCAGCTAACAATGTAATTAAGTGCAGTTCTAGACATGCTAACCATATTCTGCAGGGATAAGCATGATGTATTTGTTTTCCATTTCCTTTCTGTGGCTAGATATTCAAAGAATAAAGTCATTAAAAATCTTTTGGATGTTTTCCTTTACTACTGACACGCAAGCGTGTTGGGCCAGAAGAATGTTGTAATTAGCAGCACCGATTTCTACTGGATGACAGTGATCTATGAATCAATTCAATCCCTCATCTGCATGCAATAGTCTTACACTGGTTCAAAGGTGTATGTTTGTACCGCAGATGGAACACTGCACTTTCTAACGTGAGCAGAATAAGCCGAGAGTACACCGACTATTCGCCGTAAACAAAGCTGTGTGATCTTCGTATGGCTGATCATATTTCCAGCTGATGGTGGCCAGATTTTCTATGCAGAGAGGGAAAGTGTAAGCAAGAGATGAGAGAAGCATTAAATAAAAAGGTCCACTAAGGGTTGGACACCAGATTGCCTTGGGTTCAGGTTCAGTGGTTTTGCTATTGTGGGTAGAGGGAAACAACTATTTTTTGTCTAACTCAGTCTGTTTGAGTTGAAGTATCTTAACTGGTTCTCAAGATGGCTTGAATCCATGTAACTCTTGGCAACCTTTGGCCTGCATCTGGATGGGCAAAAGCCAGTCTTCACACCCAAGGCTGCGGTCACCCCATTTATACACAGGGTTGCAGCTACAGAGGAGGGGTTCTAATTCCTCCTCAGTTGTAGCTCACGTAGGAAAGACAGAGAGGTCCCATCATCTGGAATTTTACAGCTCCCAGATGCCTAATTTGCATCTGAGCCACAAGAGACTTAGACAATGCAATGACATGTGGCCTAAAGACTACCAGGGACCCACAGGGTTCGGGCTTTGATGAGGATATTCCAACCACTGCTAAGGGCCAGATGACGTCAGGTATGAAGTGATAAACAGGAACTCCCTGACGTGCCTCAAGCCGCTGCTGCTGAGCTGGGTTTAATGGATGCGCAGAGGAAGTACTCTGGGCTGCACGTTTAGATTCCAAATGTACATGCTGAAGGCTGGCCCCCTCCTGGAGGAACATCTGCAATGCCCTTCCTACTGCACTAGGTCACAGAATGACTGAACGTGCAGAGAAAACGCAGACTTTCTCTTAGCCAGAGAAAGAAAGCTAAGGGAAAGTCATGCAGAGTAAAACGGACATAAACATCACCATTCCACTCAGGTCCCAATGACAGTGTGATGAATTTGGGGTTTTCCTGACAATTTCACCAGCACTCGTTGGTTTTTGAGTTGTGTGTTCTGAGAATGGCTATGCTTACTGGCATGAGATGGAATTTCAGTGCTCCGATCCAAATTTCTCCAATCATCGTGGATACTAAGCATTTTTTCATGTATTTATTAGATGTTCACCCTTCTGAGAAGTGTCTATTCATTTTGCTTGCCCATTTTGGATTGGGCATTTTATTTGGGGGATCTATCTTTTGAATTGTTTTTATATCCTAGATATTAGTATACGCTGTTGGGAGGGAATGTAAAGTAGTGTGACTGTCATGGGAATCAGTATGGAGAGGCCTCAAAAACATTAAAAGTAGAAATTTCATTTGCCCCAGCTCTTCGGGTATCTTCAAGAAAGAGTTACAGTCATCTCAGGGCAGCGATCCTGGCATAAAGCAACAAATTCGCAGGAGATAAAACATGCTCATCAACACATGACCAGACAAAGGAAATCGCTCACACACATACAGACCTATATGAGAACAGGTCATGATACTAAGTAAAACAAATCAGGCACCAAAGGTTAAATATCTCATGGTCTCTCTAGTATGAGGGACCCAAAACATAAATAATTTGAAGAGCAAAACTAAAATGAGAGTGTAGGAAACGAGGACTCTAACTCTGGGGAGCTGGGAAGGGGACCTGAAGAATGCAGGACAAGAGGTATTGGGGGCAGAGGAATAAAACTAATTGGGGTGAAATATGTACAGGAACCAGTCCCTTAAGATGAATGTAATTGTTATGTCTCACAAACAAATGCTGATAAAGATGATAAAGTTCTATAAATAAATGAGTCAAGACAATGTGGTGAGCCAACGTGAGAGCGAAACTAATCCATCCCCAGTTCAGCGTCTGAAATCAGAAGCCCCTGCCCTGTTGCAGACCAGATCCTGGGTATTCAAAGCCAGACCAGCATCTCCACTGGGCCAGAGCAGCCACCCCTCTGCTGTGAGCATCCAGGGTGCTGACAGCTGCAGCCAAGAGAAGCTGCCCAGGGAGCCCGCTCTGTGGTCCACACTTCCTGTTCCTAAGGATGCACATGGCTGTGTCTGACCAATCTCCTGCACACAGTGTGGGGATCTTCCTAAAAGTCCTGGATCAAAGATTCGCAAACCGTGGGAAGCAAAGTGAAAATGCTGATTGAGATCTTTCCATCCATTGTTCACCGAGATGCTTGGCCCAGATGCCTCCCTCTGCCCTGGCCGCTCACCTGTACCACATCACAGGGTGCAGGGCAACAGGCAGGTGCCATTCTCCAAGGTCCCTGGGCAGAACCCTCTGCCCACCTCTTAAAAGGAGGCCAAGTTGCAATGCACAACGGGCCGGCGGCAGAACGAGGGCAAAGCAAGAGCTGCCTGCCTTGGAGCCCAGAGGTAGGCAAATGCATCCAAAATACACAGCTCTCTCTGGGAGCTCTGCAGCAGGTCAGGGAACTGCAGTCCATGTCCTTGGAATGATGGATATTGGATTAATGCCATTTCAACTGGAGTATTTATTCTTTTCAGGTTTCAATTTCGCTTCCAAAATTTATGAGACTCTCCATCCTCATGCCATAAAATATACTTCCCTTGGGGATTTCTTCTGCAGGACCCTGGCTTATTCTTGAAAATACTGGTCACTTCCTATCCTTGTCTTTCTTTTTTAATTTTCATAGTTATTTACCATTCCTTTCCTTCCAGTAAAATGCAAAACCTCCAAGGGCAAGCCTGAGGCCAAGCCTGGTGCTCAGTAGTTACAAAAACATCTATTTTGTAAGTTAAACGCTGATTAAGCATTTGATGTTTGAAGGCACCTGTATCAGTGAAGTTGGCTTCCACTGAAGCTACTTACAATTATCTCAATGAGTTGAAAATTCACTAGGTACTTCCAATTCTATCACACTCCAAAGGTCAGGAAGAACAGGGCTCAAAGGGTCCTAGTAACAGACATAAAACTCCAGCCACTATAAATGCTGCCACCAAACCTTCTGGTCTCAGCCTTCCGTGGATAGGCCAGGCAGCACGGCCTTTCCTGCAGAATCCTGTGAATGGTGTAACTGAATGTGAGTGTGTGTTAATCCACGGCTCCTGTCATGCTTGGGTTTGCTCAACTGGGTTTCCAAGAGGTGAAGGGGAGGGGAGGGTGAGATGTTCTAATTGCTAAAGCCCCAGTCCTTCCGGGAAGAGCTCATTTTCACCTAACAGACAACTAACTGCTCCCAGAATCAACACGACCATGAGGAGCCCTAACACAACCAATCAACTGCACCCTGCATGAACATTTAATGTTGCACAACATACCAAGAATTCCAACTCTTCCTGGCACATTGGTAAGGCTGAGCCAGCCCCCAAGTGATAGCTTAGATCTCAGAAAAAAGTAAGATGCTTGATTTGGGAAAATCATGGCATCACTTTGACTAAATAACTAACATGAGGCAAAGAAGAGAGTCTAAAAGAGAAAATGAAATTCAGGATTTAGATGCTAAACTGATGTAGAAACAGAGAAGGTAGACGGTGTGGTACAGAGAGAAAGACAAAAAGATTGACCCAGGCAGAAAGAAAGATGGAACAGAGAAAGGGATGCAGACACAGGAGACGGACAGGAAGGGGAGGGAGAGGAAAGAGTGGGTGCATGGGTGGGTCCACTAAGTTCACGGAACAGAATTGAGGCAAACATCACATGGAGAGTACTTCACCGCAACTCTGGGGTACACAGCAAGTACACGGTCAGTAAAGTTTATTTGCTCCCCAATTGCTGTAGCTCCTGTTTGGGACCCATGTTGTGATCCCAAGCATCTTCCAGAATAGCATTGTGCACTTTCTCTATAGATTTCCTCAGGGGTCACATTTCAGGCACCCCGTTCTATGTTTGAACACACTGCCAATGTCCCAGAACCAGGCAGCATGATCTTCCTCCACCTGTACTATGTGGCCTGCAGGTAAAATACGAACAGCTGCCAACTCTTTGCAGCAGTGCTTTCTGTAAACAATCAATGAACAGGGGAAATCTGGCATCCAACTGACTCTCTAACAAAGAGAAGATAAACAAGGCTCAATATGGCTTTTGTTACCTGAGGGAGGTATCTCAGGAGGTGGATCCCATGTGAATTCTAAATAATCACCACCCCCTCTACCCTTGGTATCTGTACTAGGTAACATTTACTAGGTCTGCAGGCTTCTTGGAGGCCTCACTAGCTTCTAAGCAAAAGACCCAAAGCAAGAAGATGACATCCTTATTAAGGCCATGGGTTGACCTCCTCAAGACCCATGGAAATGCTGAATTAACAAACCCTTGAAAACCTGGGAAATTTTTCTCTGGCTTTGAAGCAACAGCAAATTGGATCACTTCCCTTTAGGGTCCTTTGCAATTTTAATATGATATAGGCTGTTGCCACACAGTAGCTACTCACGAAGTATAGTAATCACTTCCTGTTTTAATCTTTGTTTTTTATCAGCCATGTTTGCAGTCCATAATGATCACAGTCCTAGTGGGGAGTTGGCAGATGTACACAACACATCTTAATTCTTTCATGTTCTCCTCCCCTGTCTCCCTCCTTCCCTTTCCAACTCTTGGTCCCCTTCCTATTTTCAGAGGATCTATTTTCCTGTTTCTTACTATCAATCTTTTATTTGACTCTTTATTTATACTTTGAGTGTCTCCTATAACAGCAACCATGCGATATTTAACCTGACGGCATCAAGGTGCATCTATTGTACTGTTTCACTTCTCAGCTTGTTTCTCTTTCAATCTGTTCTCAGTGCCAATAAAAATTGTAATTTATTTCACGTGTCATTGTCTGTGTTCCAGAAAACCTCCCAGATTTTTAGAGGGCTCCTTAATCCAAGACGCCATAGGTGTGAGGAAAATCAGCCTATGATCACAACAAGGATGCTACCTGGCTGCTTGATTCCTGGACTGGAGAGTAGACATTTAGGTGACACCCGAGGAAAAGCACGGGTTGACCCATGGTGTTGCCGAGTCGCCAACAAATGTATAGAGACTTCAGCGGACTCCGCTAATGAAAGCCAAGGCCCAGTGGGAAGGAGGAGAAGGAAGAGGAAGAGGAGAAGAAGAGGCTGAGGAAGTGGTGGAGAGATGATTGAGGAGGTAGAGGAAGTAGGAAAGCAGGAAGGAAAAGAGGGAGGGAGGAAGGGAGGAAGGAAGGAAGATAAAGGAAAAATGCATAAAAATATAAAGTCTATCTCAACATGAGTTTCCAGTTCCTGGGTCTCTCCCTGCCTCTTATTTCCCTGGGATTACTGAGTCTCCTCTTGATGTTCACAGAGAGAAGAGTTAGGTCCTCAGGGACTCAAGTCACGACGGCTGCTCCAGGTGAGTTAGAAACCATCTGCTTCACATGTTTGCTCGTCAGAGAGCCTGGTGCCAGATCAGTGGCTGCAGATCCCCAGCCTCCCAGGTCCTCCACTGTCCATTACCAAGACAGCTGGAGCAAGGTGTGTTATTGGTCTAATCACCACAGACTGATAGGTACTGGTTTTCCTTTCTGTGGGCTTATGAGTTATGCAGAATCAGTGAAGTGCAGCACACTCTTGTTTTGCCTTTGAACCTCAGGATTTGAAGCCCTGGTTCCTTTTGTTCTCTGGAAATGGCTTAGCCTGTCACTGAAGGTTTGGATTAATTCAATCATGTGGAGTGGGAAAGATCCCCTCTAAATTAAAGATCCCCTTTAATTTAACCTTCTAACAGGGACAAATCTCCTGACTCACGTGCCACCAAAAGGGGACTTTTAATCCCAAAATAATCTCATGAGGAATTCTTTCCATCTGTATTTTACACATGCAAGAATTCTCCATAGTTATTCAGGTATGAAACAGCCTAGCTCACAGGCGCTGGGCCTTAGATTACCAATGCAAATTCTCTCCACCTGCTGCCGCAGTTTACAAGTTAGGGTGCGGTTGCCTGTGAACTCTTTCATGGTTGTTAATCGCATCACTGGTTGGATGAGAGACCCCGAAAGGCACCATGCAGACCCACACATGCCTGTCCTCAGCAGAGAAACTCAGAAAATGATTGACTGCATAACTGGTACTCAAAAAGTAATTTTGGTTCCATTAAGTTGAGTCTTATTGAATCGGGTAGAATTTAACTCATGCTCCCCGTTGATAAGTCTGCTAATAACCTTGACCCACAGGCTGTCACTGGCTGTCACTGAAGCCCCTTACACTGAAACCACATAAGCACAAGGCTTGAGAAATTGTCGCCGATGACCACAAAGTGCACAACCTCTGAAGTGATTTATCATTGCTTCTCTCCTATTGTTAGAGGTCAGAAAAAGCCAGTGAACAAACTGTGACTTTGGAGTTGGCAGGACTTGGGTTAAAATCCTCATTCTGTTGCATGGCACCATTCAAACCCTAGCAAGTTGTCCAACGTATCTGACTTTTGTCTTTGAGTCCATAAAAAAAAACTGGCACCAATACTCCCTGATAGAGTCATGGGGAGACTTGAGTTGGAAGATACATGACCTATACTGCAGTATTTTGTTTATCTCTTTATTCTCTTTCATATGGGCTGGATATTCTAAGTAAGACAACAAAACAAAGCTTTAACTGATGGAATTACACTTAAGATTTTTTTCTAGTACATTCATGTTGGCATTAGCTATATCTGGTGTGGCTATGAATGCCAGCTTTTCAAGTTTCTCCTGCTTTTTTTACCCTTTAATTTACTGCATCTCCCAGTTCCATGTTGTGCTTACATTGTTCATAAAAGAAAACTATACAAGTCACTTTCAATGTTGTACATGAGCTGTCTGAAATACAATTCCAAGCTGCAATCTTTATCAGAAACAGGAAGTAGCAGAGATGAGATCAGAAACTCAGTCCAGAATTTGTGGAAATATATTTCTGCAGTGGTAGAATTTTGTAGAAATATCCGCTTTAAGAACAATGACAAAGAGGTGCATTGTGGGCAGAAAAATTAGAGTACACATGGCATCATGCAGTGACAAGAAAATCTGTATTATCAACTTGTTTGACCATACTGTTATTTTTATTTTATTCTGGGCACCATATCTGCGGTAAAGATGTCTTTAGATGTAGAAGGATTTGGGGGAGACTGGAAGCAAAAAATTATTTTATGCAACATTGTTGACATCAACATTCTAATGAGAATATATCTTATACACATATGAACTATCCACTTGGTGAACTCAAAGTGAAAAAAGTCAAGTTTTCCATCAGGATAGTGTTAAGATTATAAATAGGAAATGCCAGTTAGAGGAGAAAGGATCGTGTGTGTCTTACAATTCTTGGTTAGTGTGGATAGTGTGTATCTTAGAAGCAAATGCTTAATGAATATTTTTTTATTTGACATATTATTGATATACAACACAATGAACAACTTACATGTGAGAAACTTCCATGAGTTATGGATTTTAAAAATGTGGGTTATAAGGTGTTGCTCCCAGACTTGTTCCAAACTTCACATTGTTTGAATT
>PVJX010023933.1:17586-28765 GCA_004027295.1 Dolichotis patagonum | reverse complement strand
GGAAAGATAATATTTCTGGAATCTATTTTCACTTACCCATGATTATGCTCACGATCCTTCCATGTGCTGCCCCCACTGCCTGGCCCTTCCAGCTATTTCAACCTTTGTTCTGGTCATATCTGCTTTTGAGGTGTTGGCTAGGAGAGGAGGAAACATTATCCAGAAGGAAAAAATTACTAAGATGGAAAAATAGGAGATAAAAGCACCAAAACAGATCATTTTGACTTGTGGACACTCAGGACAAATTATGTACATTTTAGTTAATTTGCCTCATGCTGCAAATTAAAATTTTTTTTTTCTCAATGTAGTTCATTACTTTTAGTAATGAGCTGAGTGTGATTTCCTTTGCTACAATATTATTGGTATTTTAATTTTCCATTATTATATTTAATATATATATATATATATATATATATATATATATATATATATATATAATAAATAAGAGAGTCTGAGAAACTATCCTTAGAATATGGCTGGAAAGTTTCATTCTACTCTTTGAGCCCTATGTAAAATTCTCAAAATAAGTATGAGTTGGGCAACATAAAACAGGTTGGGGGATTTCCCCATTCTCACCTCCTGTAAGCTTCCATGTATGATGTTTCACTTTAATTTCTGCTCTTCCTGTAGCATCCTGTCAGGTAGCTTTCTGTCTTTTCTTTTTATCCCTTGGAGTTTGTTGTCCTCCAAGAGAGAAGTTCAAATTTTGAATTCTAGTATATTCAACCTCCTTTGCATTTTAAATATGTTTATTGCAAAAGAAAACACAGTCGTAGAAATTCATCCAAATCAAGTGTATGACTTCAGGAGTCATTCTAAAACGAACCCTACTCAGGACAAGAAATAGAGCTTTCCCAGCCTTCTGAGCAGCTCGTTCAAACTGTTTCATCCCCATTGCAGCCCTGTGTCTCTTGCCATTATCCTAAATTTGATAGTAACAGTTTTCTTGAATTTCTTTTTTCTTTTCTTTTCTTTCTTTTTTTTTTGGTACCGGGGATCGAACTCACTATCTCGCGCTTGCCAGGCAGGCACTTACACCGCTGAGCTAAATCCCTGGCCCCAGAATTTCTTTTTTATATACGTATCTCTAGACATTCTAGTTTAATCTCTACTTGAAAAATTTGACATGTCTTTTAAGTCTTTCTAAAATTCGTATCTTCCTCCTCCATCTCTTTTATTTCCTTGTAGGGCACTGTTGAACTTTGAAACATGGAATACCACTGAATGGAGTTTGGTGATGCTGTCTTTTTGCACAACGTATTTGTCAAGATGCTGAGTTCAGAAGGTGGCTCTGATTCAGGATTGATCCCTTTGCCAAGACTATGCATGGTAGTATGTTTGGGATGCGTGTAGGAGATGTGTGATATCTAGCTTTCCCTCTTTCTGTGATTTTTAGGTGCCATTGATATTTTAATACCACATCAGTCATCCATTGGCAGTTATAAAATGGTGTTTTTAAAAATTCTTTTATTTTAATTTATTAATCAGAATACCTTTATGAAGAGGCACTTTTTTTCATTTCCTTGTAGTTCAGTTTATATAGGAAGAGTTGGATAAATGCTTATTTCTGTCTTTTTATTTACAAGCTTGTAAGATAATGAATTTGTTTAGTATCATCATCTAATGGCAACCAAATATAAAATATTGTTGTCAAATTTAAGAATTTAAACAATGCTTTGCAATTCTGTGCAGTTTGTGTCATTGTTGGATATGATATACTATATGACTGACTTTCCTTATGTGACTTTCTTATGGCTTCATGTCATATCAGGGAGAATAGGTTTCATTCTTTCTTTTTCTATTTTTCTCCTATAGACTGTAAGTGGCTTTATTCAATTGTTGCAGAAAGGAAAGACATGTTTATTTTTTGGGAAATCAGAAAATATGAAAAAAAGCATTAAAATAGAAACAAAAACTAAGTCATAACTCCACCATGCCAAAATAACAACTGTAACATTTTAACCTTCCAGAATTTTATAAGCATAACATGTAAAAATAAAGTCTTATTTTTTGTTTTATGTCTTTTAAAATTTAAATATATCTGATGAATGTATTACCATGAAAACAAATTTAGACAGTACCATCACTTTTTATATGAGGGAATAAATGAGGATATATTTAGATAGTTTCCATTTTCCAACTGAAAATAATGCTATAATAAACAACCACTTTTGTTTTAGAAATGCAAAACATTTCCTGACTCCTCCATGTGTCCTTACGAGTTTCTGAATGAGGAGTGGACTAGAGAACATTGTATATGCTTCTCTCCTCACAGATGAGGGGCTGAGGAGGACTGGAAACACAGGTTGTGGAACAGATGATCTGGCTTTTGTGGTGTGGAGAGAGAGAGCTGCTGTCATGGTTCTGGCAATTTTCTGGTCAATAGTTTTTGTTTGCATGAATCCTTTCTAGCTGTACTTACTTGGAGTACTTAGTGTTTGTGATATTTAGGGCTATTTCAAAGCTTTTTTTTTTTTCACTTGACTTGGCTTCAGTCTGTTTGTGTTGATGAAAATACCTTTAGGCTTTAATATTTAGACACTTATTTAATTGACTTTGTAAAATAATTTCCTGTTAGTGGATTACTGGATTAATAAATGTATACTAAAATTTCTTAGATACTTTTGAGCTTTCTATTTTATTTTCCTAACTCCCGTAAGATTGACAGAGATGAATAAATATCTATGTGATACATTGCCAAACATTTAGTATGTCAAATAGTGTCCAGCAATCTGAGTAGAGGTAACTTGGTATAAAGATTTTAGTGAAACCAAAATAGCTAACTACAGGATAAGAGGGACATTAAATGTGCAGAAGTTGCCTCTGTAGACTGGCTGCTACCCTGAGGGCTGTTAACAAGAACAAAGGGAAAAGTGAACAAGAAAGGGAGTTAGAGAAAAGTCCTACAAAGATTTGATTCATTGAAGAGAAGTTGAGGTTGTCATTGCAATACGCTACTCTTCACCATCATGATGAAAGAACTTGATGGAAACTGCTTGCCTTGAAAATGGTAGCCCTACTGACCCTCACTGGAGAGTACTGGCTCCTAAACAGCCAGGCTGGCCACTCACTGCTGTGACCACCGCATGCCCCATCTTTCTCCTCTAGCCTGGCAGTGTCCCTTCAGGACTTTTGATTGGCTGTGCTTAATAGTGTTGACTGGCCAAAGTTAACATAGTGTACACTCACTCTCAGACAAGGAGGTGAGATATTAATACCTGCAATGTGTTAGTGTGTTTTCTAAATTTACAAGTAGAGTGTCTGTGGCATAATAGAAAATATATCATCAGAAAGGAACATTTCACTTTTCTCCACACAAAACAGTGTGTGTGAGTTTAATTCCTTTAAATATGAAGTTATTAATAAGATTATTAAACATGAAATTATTTTAAATATAAGAAAAGTTTCTAATATCTTAAAAACTTCTTTTGAGCTACAATTCTGTATTACCATATGGCAAGTGACTGAAAGGTTTGTTTCATCATTCAATTTTACCACTCAAGTAAAGGCCAGATAGTGCTTGAGTCCAGAGGGAATTTATCGATTTAAGTTTAATGCTGTGTATTAATCTTGCCATGAATAGCCTTTCCTCCTCATCATATTCCTTATATATTGCTTACAATTATTTTCCAGGCATTACTTGCAAGCATTTTCAGATGCATTTGTCTCTTGGGAATCTGAAAGCTCTAGGAGCATATTTTTAGTGTATTCCAGTGGTTATGATTACAGGGTTCAGTCACACTGATGAGACCGTCACAGCTTATCTGTTGTCACTTAGAAAATGCAGTAAATTGTTTAATAAACCAGACAGTTTTCTATATTTATTTTTCTCCTTTTTAATATTGTCCTTTCAAAGCCAATTCCACCAATATAAAGAAAGACAATTATTCTAAATGACTAAAAATGTGACTTATACAGAATAGTGATGCATTGATGATATTCTTACTGAGCGAATATCATTATCTTCTTACCAGGACTTATTATACTGTCCAAGTTCAATTACCTGTCGTGACTCACCTACCTGATTAGACTCGCGTACTAAACTGTTTCCTGGACCCTATTCCTGTCTGCCTCACATCTTCTGTACATTTTTACCTGTGAAATCTTTCCAAAAGTCCTGATCTTATTGAAAGTCAGCTCTTCTCCAGGGTTAAAAACCCCTAGCTGCTTCTCAGTGACCAGATTTAATTACAAAGCAGACAAGATCACAGCCCCAGCTGGTCATCCCACTTCACTTCCATTTCCTGTATGCCGGGTTTTGCCTTGTAGGCTTCTACTCATCCTTCCAGCCCAGGCTGATGGATGGCAGCCAGACATCCCTGAAACATGGGAAGAATTGTTTAACTTTTGCCACCAGTGCTTTTTTATGCCATTCATGTAAATGTTTGCCTACTACTTGCAGAAAAGCACAAAGAGTGATGGGATAAAAGAAGAGAGATTTTAGGTAGGACTGACTTCTGAGGTAACGTTGGGCAGAGAACTGAAGGAATTAATGGAGTGAGCTATGCGTGTCTCTGGGAAGCAAGTATTTGAAGCACAGGAGTAGTAATTGCAAAGGCCTCATGGCAGGGATGTACTTTAGTACAGAAAGAACAGCAGGGAGGGACGAGTGGCAGGAGAAAAACGATCGAGAGGGAGAATGGTTGGTGATAAGCCTGGGTATTAGTGTGAGAGAGAGGGCAGAGCATCATATGAGCCACAGCAAGCACTTTTGATTTTACTCTGAGATAGGAAGTGAAATATTGTAAAAATGTATAGGACACTAAGCTTCCCTATTTATTTTCATGGGAGAGAGAAAAATTAATCCTCTAGAACATGGGGACATGACATTTGCTAATTAAAAATATTTTCTCTTTTGTAGCAAAATCTGAAGTGCAACAATAGGTTAAGTTGCTGTTTTGTCTTTTGAAGGTGAAATGAAATTATTATTCTTGGAATACATTAATTTCTTTTTTTCAAATCTCTGAAAACAAAAGAGGTTTACAGAGTTTTTAGCTTCTTGGGAAGTAGCCTTGTACTCAGTAGTGATTTCTAATCATGTATTAACTGATTACTGCAGATAGAACACGGCAATGACATGTTAGATTATGTCATCACTTTGTGTCTGAATAAATGAACATATTTGTAATTTAAATTACTCTTTAAAAATTTCTAGTAGCATCCTGACAGAAGCAATGGAAATAAAAATACAAAAATATCCAATTAGGAGGTGAGATAGTTTTCATTTTATAGAACGAATAAATGTATAATACGTATACATCTTGCAATTTAATGAGAATTCAAACAAACCATGTACATAGGCTCTACTATATTCAGACTTTTAACATTTTTAAAAATAAGATAGATATTTAAAAGTCATAGACATGCTTAAGATTCAGTCTATGTTAGACACTGTATATAGAGTTGTAGGGATCTGCATTGTGCCATAGTTTATTAAAAGCTGGTAAAGTTATGGCATTCATTTTATGTGGCCCATTCGAACTTCTGAGTTTCTGTGTGAATTTCAGAAGTCCAGAGATACCTAGATCAGTGAAGTGCATTTCAGGGTGTGTGAGTAGGTCATGGGGACTGGACCTTGCTAACTACACTGCCTTCCTCTCTCATTTGCTGTCTCTGCTTCTTGGCTGCCCTGAGGTGAGCAATACTCCTCTGTCATCCTCTTCTGAAACCATGTTCCTGCCTTGGAGCCAAGCATGGACTGAAACCTGAAACCACGAGCCAAAATAAACCCTTCCTCATTTAAGTGCTAGATGTTAGATGTTTGGTCCCAGCCACAGAAAAGCGACTAGCAGAGTTATTTAGCCTATCTATTTAGAGTAACGACTTTTGAATAGTGATTGAATTTGTCCAGGAAGGAAAATTGATAGGGCAGATATAGCTATGTTTAGTACACTTAGATGTGGTCTTGATGCTTGGTCAATCTGTGCACAGCTATTGGGAGCCTGGCCAAGAGTTTCAATTGTCTGTCTTAAGAGTACAGTGAGAAAAATAAAAGACAGAGTTTAGTAATGCATCAATGACTGGGAAGCCCGTATCCCTGGGTGGGTTCTCCTCTACTCCCAAAGAAGCCACTATTTATTAGGCGTACACAGTGATAGGTGGGGTTAACAAAGGCTTACAATTCAGCAGAAGACTCAGGCTCCAGAGGGTGTAGAAGATCATATGCTAAGAATGATCTTGTCCTGGAGTGTAATCCTGGGATGACTCAAGAGGACATAGATGATCATATGGTAAGAAGAGTCAATGGGGAGTGTCAAATAGGAGGTATTGATAATCCCAAGCCTCCATTTTATCCCATAGGGAAGTATGCAAAATTAGCCATTGTGAATTTGTGGTCCCCAACACCCAGTATTCTAAGAAGCCTCAGACTCTCACTTGTTAAAATCTCCTCAGGTAAAATAAGCCTATCTAAATGCATTTTGTTTTGTTTTGTTTGTTTTTTTGGTGATGTGTTCTAATGCAGGCGTGCCACACTTTGTGCTTCACCTAGCATGCCGAGGGGAGTTTATGAAAGAAATAGAGAATAGAAATTATCTTGGTCATTAACACATATCTGATAGCTTTTTCTCTACAGGACATATTTTCCTATCTCGCTTTCATTATCAATTACTATAAAGTAGGTAAAAATGATTAGGAACAGAAGATTTAAAAAATATACAAACAAGTGTTCTAGCAAAGAGACAATAAAAATCAGAACCTGTGAAACCATAAATGGGAAATTCTTAAGCACTAGTCATGTAAGAGTACAAGTAAAAAATATAGCAATGGGATTAATTAATGACCAACAAAAAGATAGGAAGAAATACTGAAAAGGAAATAGGAAACATACACTGAGGTCTTACTTTATATTAACTAAAACTAGCTGTGATACTTCCCACAATTGATTAATATGATCTCATTTTTCTGTCAGGAAAATGTGCCTCTAATACTGGAGGGTCTAACACGGAAAATCTTCAGATTTTTCCACTCAGCCTTTCAGAACACATGGTTTTTCTCACATGGCTTGGCCCGTAAGAGATGTTCTTGTAACAGCATTTCTCCTACTAATCAACCCTGCAGGATTTGGAGGTTATTAACACTGGCCTACTTTCAAAGTCCTTAGTTGAAGCCCTAGGGTATGCAGTTGTGTAGAGAAACACAGACAGAAGAAATGGCAGACGTTCTGTCTTTTTTACAAGGAAGAAATCATCCCTGTTAATTAAATGAGGATTTTGAGAGGTGCTTGGAGAATTGTTTGTAGCTCTCCCATGGAAAGAATTTTCTTTGTCATGTCTTTGGATGTCAAGACCCCAGTACAAGCTTTTCCTACTTGAATTTGAGTTTGAACTCTTCGCTAAGGAAAATTAAATCTCAAAGAAACCAAATTTCTAATTGTAAATAGAAGCTGTAGGTTTCAAATGTAAATTTGCACTATCTAACTCTGCACTCTAAATTTTAGCTCTAGAGAAACAGTGGTGCAAAGTGGTGGATATATTACTGACAGAAGCTCAAATTTTAACTGCATCTTATGCCGCTATGTGTGTGAGCTCTTCTTCATTATGTTACAAAACCTGGGCCTTGATGTTGGCATGTGCAGGCAGCTAAAGCTCCAGCCTCTGGCCTAGAACTTCTTCAGGCTGCCTGTTGCTACGGAGTTGCTGACTTGTTTACAACGTTTTGCCATTTTGCACCTTGAGGAGTATGGAGGGGCAGATAGGACATGCTAAATGGGTTTCCTGCAAAATGGAAAAGGGCACAGATTTTTAGAGTCTAAATTGGATTCAAATTTCTGCCTAAATTCTTTTTAGGTGTGTTACCCTAACAAGGTTATTTGTTTCTTTAGTTCTTATTATATACATGAGAACTTTGCACACTGGCTGTATCCTTTGAGGTGTTGAAAGGCACCTGGTAGGCAAATTGATAGAGATGACAGATATTTTATTAATTAGGCATCAATTAAGAAAAAATTGGTTATATCATCTTGAATCTTAGAGTCTGAATTCACCCAGGTGCATACCTCTATCCATTTTTGATTCAGATTTAGAAGATACAGTTGTATTCTGTCTTCAAATTATGTGCCTTCACGTTTTCAGAGGGAAAGCATTAAGTTGCATTTTGAGAAATCATTACATCCAAGGTCATCTTCTCATTTTATCCCATTTTGTCCCTTTTTGTCAGGGAAAATTGCATTTTTTTGCACTTTAATTTTCTCTTCACTATTGCAGCTATTAAAGGCAGGGTTACTGATTTCTTTTTCTTCATTCTCCATCTCAGAAGCCAGTAGAAACACATATGCTTTACCCCACCACTACTCACCCATTAAACTAACGACTTCTCCACTCGGTCATCTATTTTCAGCCAAGTCCTCCTTCAGCTTTGCAGCCCTCCAATTAAACTCACTGTCCCTGGCATTGTACCAGTGGTAATCACCTTTTAACTAAGCTGCTTCTTTCAGCTGTTTTATAACTTGGATTCTTGCAGGGACTTTTTAAAAGGCTAGATTTCTTTTCATGTGGGTATTTACAATATATTAGAATAAAACTTCAAACAGTTATACTGAATACCGTTCAGACTGTTTTATTTCTAAATCATGTTTCACATTTATATTAAATGGGTATTAAATGGGTAAATAATGATGGCTGCTTCTGCCCTGCTCTAAGAAACAGAATACAACTAACAAAAGTATAAATTTTGGTGAAGTGAGAATTGATGAACTACTGTCCATTGACCAAGTATAGCTTAGGATCTGTTTGTATGCTGCTTTGGACCTAAGAATATTTTTATATTTTTGGCTGGAAAAAACTTTAAAAAATAATATTTCATGATACATGGAAAGGCACACAACACTCAAATTTCAGTGGTATAAAAATGGTATGGAAACATAGCCACTCTCATTTTTTTCACAAATTGTTCATGTTTGCTTTTGTACTATAAAAGTACAGTTGAATGGTTTCAGTAGATACCATGCTCTATTCGCTATCTGGCTCTTTATAGAAAAACTTTCAAACTCCTGGTATAAAACAGCAATGCTATTCATCTAGTACATGATTTTTGTTATATACTCTTTTGAGTGCTCAAATATCTTCCATGTTGTTAACTAATGTGCCCAAGATCACCATATTAATGATCATGAATTTTACTTGAATTTTCAGCAAGACAAACTTTTCCTTGATTTAAGGAAAAAAACATGCAACAATGTTAGTGGTGAAAGAAAACCCTACATTTAAAAAATATAATACTTTTTCTCTTTCATCTGTATAGAATAAAGATATGCTCTTACTGAGAGGGCCTTCCCAAAAAATTTATGAGTAGTTTATTTGGTTACTTACAATATAATAGGTTACTGAATAAGTTGATTCATGATATGGTCAGTGATTAAATGGAGGATAAATCAGTGATATAGAGATTTTGTGCACACTTGTATGCTAAATTCAGTAGAGGAAGAGTATCATGAATGCTGTTAACTTGGGAGATGGTTAAAAGTAATATTTGGGGCCAGGCCGTGGATTTAGCTCAGTGGCATATGCACCTGCTTGGCACTCACAAGGTTTGATCCCCAGTACCAAAAAGCAAAAGACCAAAAAAACCCCAAAAAGTAATATTTACTTTTCTAAATTTTGTCACATATGATTAGAAATTTGTTAGAGATTGAAATTACATGTTGCACAAAATAGAAACTACAGTATAGTTTAACTACAGTTGTAGTTAAAATAAACTAAAATAAACTATATAAATAAACTATTTTACTAAAATAAACTACACTGAGTTAGTTTTATATCTTATCTTTTGCATTCTTCTATAAATAAATTTTAATAAATATTGAGTCCTATGCTCTGCCAGTCCTAAATGAGGCTCCTTTCTTATCTCTTTTCCTCTCAGCATTTTTATCATACCCAAGGTAGCCAGAATGTGTTTCCAGAAACCGGAAAGTCCTGAAACAAAATGAAATGTTCCTGTCAATTTTAATAAATAAATAACAGTATATGTTATCTTTCAGTGGAAAAAGATAGATTCAAAATTCTCTTGGTAAAAAGAATATTTGAATTCTAAATGATTTTACAGCCAGTTAAAAAATAGGAGGTAAACTGATTATTTTATAGTCAGGTATTGATTATATTTTTGCTTAAGTATAACCTGATGTGGCACTAAAATCAGACTGTGATTTAGAAATAGTGCCTGCATGTATCTCTAAAAAGTAACTACATAAAAAATTGTATCATTATCAAGTCTAAAAAATAATATTGTTGGCATCTGAATAAAAGACACACTTGAAATTCATTGCTCTGTTTCTTAAATGCGTAGCTTCCTCGTCTCTTTTTTCTCCCATGTGGAGCTTCCTATTTTGTGAGTTTTGCTGATTGTACCATACCGTTGTGATTCAGCATGCTCCTCTGACTGCTGTAATTACTGTCCAGAGTGTTCGGAACAGGTTGATTAAGTTCAGGTTCGAGTCTAGGGCAGGAGTATGTCATGGGAGGGTCCATCAAGAGCCACGTATCTTCAACTTCTCTTTCATTGTTGTGACTCAGAGGTCTGATGATCAGTCTACATTCATTGCTTCATTTGCATGACATTGTAAATTTATTACTCCTTCCTTTAGGAATTGACAAACTTCTGTAAAGAAAAAATTCCTTTATTAATCATTTGCTTATCGCAAGTATAATTTTTACAGGAAAAACACAATATATTTTCATATTGTGTTATGAAAGTGACTCATATCTTTTCCTCCCCTCAACTGAATAAGATATGTCTATTACAGATACTTTGGTTTTTGAGATAGAGTCTTACTATGTAGTCCAGGTTGACCTTGAACTGGCAATCCTCCAGACTTTGTTTCTCAAGTGTGGAACTGTGAGCATGTGCCATCAAGGCCCAGCTCAGCTACTGTATTTTTTTAAAAAAAATTGTTTATTTAAAGAGAAGAAGAAAGAAAAAAAACCCAAACAGAAAAAGAAAAAGAAAAGAAAGAAAAAAAAACCCAAAACAGAAAGAAGGTAGCAACAATACAGAATTCCAAAAGGGAAAGAAAAAAAAAAAAAGAAAAAAAAAGAACAACAACCACAACAAAACAAAAGCAAAAACAAAAATACTAAGAAATCACCACTTGATAAGTTACATACTGTCATCTTGGAAATAGTTGTTCAAGTTACAAAGTTAAAACATACAAAGTACACATTCAAATAATGAGACTGTTAATGGT
>PVJX010023933.1:0-17486 GCA_004027295.1 Dolichotis patagonum | reverse complement strand
TTTTTTACAGTAGCAATTACACATTTTGGATTTTATTACTCATACAGTTCTTATTACTTTTTACATTAGAGATACAATGTGATATTTATAAATATGATTCTTGTTTATTTCACTAATGAGGACAGTCTCAAGTTGTCTCCATTTCCCTATGAAGGCCTCAAGATCATTCTTTTTTATAGCTGAGTAATATTCCATTGTGTAAAAATACTACATCGTTTTCATCCACTCTGCAGTTGATGGGCATCTTGGTTGTTTCCAAGATTTAGCTATTACAAATTGTGCTGAGTGAACATGTGTGCACATATATCACTGTGATATGAACTTTTCAGTTTCTCTGGGAAAATACCCAGGAGGGGAATAGCTGGGTTGAATGGAGCTTCCAGTACTAGTCTTCTGAGAATTCTCCATACTGATTTCCATAGTGGTTGCACCAGTCTACACTCCCACCAACAGTGGACCAGTGTTCCTTTTCCCCCACAGCCTTGCCAACATTTGTTATCAGTTGATTTCTTGATGGCAGCTATTCTTTCCGGTGTGAGATGATATCTCAATGTTGTTTTAATTTGCATTTCTCGAATGACCAGTGATGGTGAACATTTCTTCATTTATTTGTTTTCCATTTGTATATCTTCATCTGAGAACTGTGTGTTCATCTCAGCTGCCCATTTTTGGAGAGGATCTTTGAATTTGGGGGGGTTTATGTTTTTCAATTCTTTATATGTTCTTGATATAAGTCCTTTGTCTGAGGTGTTGCTGGTTAAAATTCTTTCCCATTCTGTGGGTTTTCTTTTCACTCTGATGGTGATTTCTTTTAAAGTGCAGAAACTTTTCAATAACATGAGATCTCAGTTGTTGATTCTCTGAAGTGTTTCCTGTGCAATTTGTGTTTTGTTCATGAATTCTCTACCTACCCCTATGTCTCCAAGAT
The DNA here is from genome assembly GCA_004027295.1 of Dolichotis patagonum. Classification (NCBI taxonomy): domain Eukaryota; kingdom Metazoa; phylum Chordata; class Mammalia; order Rodentia; family Caviidae; genus Dolichotis; species Dolichotis patagonum. Next base: position 16,558 of record PVJX010023933.1, on the reverse strand, counting down.
TTCTACCTACCTTATCTTCTAGTAGATTTAGTGTTTCTGTTTTAATATTTAGGTCTTTGATCCATTTAGACTTTAGTTTTGTGCATGGATCTAGTTTTAGTCTTCTGCATGTGGGGAGCCAGTTTTTCCAACACCATTTATTAAAGAGGCTATCCTTCCTCCAGTGAACATGTTTAGCCTCTTTGTCAAATATCAGGTAGCTGAGTGTCTTTGTACCTATATTTGTATCTTCTAATCTGTTCCATTGATCCTCAGGTCTATTTCTTTGCCAGTACCATGTTGATTTTATCACTGTGGCTTTGTAGTACAGTTTCAAGTCAGGAATTGAGATGCCTCCTGCCTTGCCTTTATTGCCCAGAATTGCCTTTTCTATTCTAGGTTTCTTCTGTTTCCAAATGAATTTTAGGAGTGTTTTCTTTAGATCTGTGAGGTATGTCAATGGTATTTTGATTGGGATTGCTTTAAATCTGTATAACAGTTTTGGAAATATGGCCATTTTTACAACATTGGTTCTTCCTAGCCAAGAGCATGGAATATCTTTCCATTTTCTAATATCCTCTTCAATCTCCTCTTTAAGCATAGTATAATTTTCAGTATATAGGTCTTTTACATTTTTAGTTAGATTGATTCCTAAGGATTTCATTTTTTTAGATGTTATTGTGAAGGGTGATATTTCCATAATTTCTCTCTCGGTGAGGTTCTTGTTTGTGTACAGGAATGCTGTTGATTTTTGAGCATTGATTTTGTATCCAGCTACACTGCTGAATTTGTTTATGACCTCTAGTAGTCTTTTGATGGAATTTTTTTGGGTCTTCTATATAGAGTGTCATGTCATCTGCAAGTAGTGATAATTTAACTTCTTCCTTTTCTATCTTTATTCCTTTTATTTCTTTCTCTTGACTGATTGCCCTGGCTAGTGTTTCCAGAACTATATTGAATAGTAGTGGTGATAGTGGATATACTTGTCTTGTTCCTGATTTTAAAGTGAAAGTGTTCAGTTTTTGTCCATTTAGTATAATATTGGCTGTTGGTTTGTTATAGATGGCTTTTATAAGGTTGAGGCAGACACTGTGTATTCCGAGTTTCTGAAGGGTTTAATCATGACCAAGTGTTGGACCTTATCAAAAGCTTTTTCTGCATCTATTGAGATGATCATGTGGGTTTTTGTTTTTAGCTCTGTTGATGTGCTGTATTACATTTATTGATTTGCGTATGTTAAACCATCCCTGCATTCCTGGAATGAACCCCACTTGGTCATGATGTATAATCTTCTTGATGATTTGCTGCATTATATTTGCTAGTATTTTATTGAGAATCTTTGCATCTATGTTATTAGTGAGATTGGCCTATAGTTCTCCTTTTTGGTTGGGTCTTTGTCTGGTTTTGGTAACAGAGTAATACTGGCCTCCAGGAATGATTTAGGGAGGATTGATTTCTTTTCAATTTCATTGAAGAGTTGAAGGAGTATTGGCATCAAGTCTTCTCTAAATTTCTTATAGAATTCAGTTGTGAATCCATCAGGACCTGAGCTTTTTATTGTTGGTAAGTCTTTTTTATTATGTTTTCAATTTCAATAGCTGATACTGGGTTATTCAAAATTGCTATATCTTCTTGGTTGAGCTTTGGTAGTTCATATGTTTCTAGAAATTTGTCCATTTCCTCTGTGTTTTCTTCTTTATGTGAGTAGAGATTTTCAAAGTAGGTGTTCATGATCTTTTGAATTTCCATGGGATCTGTAGTAATTTCCCCCTTTTTGGTCCTTATTGCGTGAATTTGGGTTTTTTCTTTCTTTTTCTTTATAAGGTTAGCTAGAGGTTTGTCAATTTTGTTTATTCTCTCAAAAAAACAGCTTTTTGATTCATTAATTCTTTGTATTGTTTTTTTAGTTTCAATTGCATTGATTTCTGCTCTAATCTTTACAATTTCCTCTCTTTTATGAGTTTTAGATTTAACTTGCTCTTGTTTTTCTAGAAGCTGGAGATGCAGCATTAGATTATTTATTTGTGCTTATTCTGTTTTTTGATATGACAGTTTATTGCTATATATTTCCCTCTTAAGACTGCTTTCATTGTATCCCACAGATTACAATAGGTTGTTTTCACATTTTCATTGAATTGTAGATATTGCTTTCTTTCTTCTTTAATTTCATCTGTAGCCCAGCTGTTGTTCAAAAGGTTGTTATTTAATTTCCATGTATTTATTCCAGTTTTGCAGTTTCTTTCGCCATTAATTTCCAATTTCAGTGTGCTATGGTCAGATAGTACGCATGGGACAATCTCAATACCTTTGCATTTACTTAAAAATGCTTTATGGGATAATATATGGTCTGCCCATGGGAGAAGGTCCTGTGGGCAGCTAAGAAGAAGGTGTATTCTGATGTGGTTGGGTGGAACACTCTGTAAACATCTGCTAAGTCCAATTGCTCACAGGTATGATTCAGTTCTATTATTTTTTTGCTCATTTTTTGCCTAGTTGATCTATCTCTTTGTGACAGTGGGCTGCTAAGGTCACCTGTAATAATTGTGTTCTTGTGTATTTGGTTTTTCATGTCCTTTAGTATCTGTCTTATATAGTTGGGTGCTCCTGTGTTTGGTGCATATATATTTATAATTGTTAGTTCTTCCTCTTGAGTTTTTCCACTTATAAGTATGTAGTGACCTTCTTTGTCTCTTGATCCATTCTGTCAACTTGTTTGTTTTGATATGTGAATTGAGACTATTTACATTTATAGTTTTATGTACTGGCTTGACTTTTCCATGTTGTGTTACTGTTGTTAGTTTCCTGCCTTTCTCCCTTGTTTCCTTGTCTAGCCTGGTAATTTCTTTCTGTTGTTGCTCTGGAGATTGTGGTCATTTTTATCTCTATCCAGGATGTCCTTCAGCACTCTTTCTAAGGTTGGTTTGGTGGATATGAATTTCTTTAGTTGTTCATTGTCATGGAAGTATCTTGTTTCTCCATTAACTTTGAAAGACAGTTTTGCTGGGTATGTCACTCTGGGTTGAAAGTTGTTTTCTTTTAGGGTTTGAAATACTTCACTCCAAGCTCATCTTAACCTGAAGGTTTGTGCTGAGAAGTCTGCTGTGATTTTAATAGGTTTTCCTTGATAGGTGAGTTGTGTCTTCTCTCTAACAGCTTTTAGTATTCTGTTTTTATGCTGTATGTTTGAGATCTTAATTATTATATGTCTTGGTGTAGGTTTATGTTGATTATGACTGTGTGGTGTTCTATATGCCTCACTTATTTGTATATCTGAATTTTCCCCCATGTTTGGGAAATTTTCTGCCATTATTTCTGTGAACAGCTTAGCTATATCCTTTGCGTTGGCTCCTACCTCCTCACTAAGCCTATTACTCTAACATTGTTTCCCCTGGTGTCATCTTGTAGCTGTTGGATTGTCATTTCATGCTGCTTTGTTGTTTTTATAAGTTCTACCCTTTCAAGATCGTTATCTGCAATCCTGTCCTCAAGGTCCGAAATTCTATCCTCAGCTTCATTTAAATGGCTTTGACGGCTGTCAATGCAATTTTTTGTTTCTTGCATATCTCTTTCAATTTGTTTCATAGATTCTGCTTGTCTGCTGCATTGTTCACTCAAAGTTTCAATCAATTTCCCATGCTCCTGTAGTTTCTTATCTATTTCTTTTCTAGCTACGTTGAGCAGCTCATTTATTAAGATTGTTACTTTTGTCTTTACATAAGACATTATTTCTAATTTGATTTCCTCCATAGCCTCATGGATTTGTTTCTTTACTTCATTTGCTATCTTTTCAGAGATTTCTGATGTATGAATTTTTGGGTCCTCTATTTCATTACTGCCTGCACTTGCCCCCAATGGACTAGATGTTTGGGATTCCATTTTGCCTTTTCTCTTAGTCATTTTCACCTTTTGGGTGAATTTCTGGTCTTTCTATTTCAACAGACACAACTGTCTGCAGTGTGTGTTTCAGGGTTCTACCATGTGGTTGATGTTTGTCAAATTGCTGGGTACCACAATGAAGAGGAGATCCAGTCTCCTGAATTCCTCCTACTGTGCCACACTAACTGAAGCCTGACAAGGTATTCTGTTTGGGTGAGGGGTTCCTGAACCTCTCATCAAGCCAGCATGGTAGTCCACTGTAGTCCAATATTCCTGGTGGAAAAGCAGGTCCAGCAGATGTGGTCCCAGGAAGCTCAGTCCTGTGGCAGCCTTCCTAGATGTTCCTGGAGAAGGGGGGGAGAGTCAGCAGTGGCAGTCCCAGGTACCTCAGGCCCTCTGCCACTGGTCCGTGCAATGTTCCCAGTCCCAAACAGTCCAGGCCAAGCTCGTCTCTGTGAAGTTCCCAGTCCCAAGCAGACCAGGCCAAGATGCTGGTCTCTGCGAGGTTCCTTATGGGTGAACGGTGGTCCTACCAGACCCAAACAGTCCAGGCCAAGCTGCTGGTCTCCGCGATGTTCCCTGTGGGTGAAGGGCAGGCCTACCAGTCCCAAACAGCACAGGCTGAGATGCCGGTCCCCACGAAGATCCAAGTCCCAAACAGACCAGGCCGAGCTGCCGGTCTCTGGGAGGTTCCCTGCCCTGTTTTTTCTTATTGCTTAAAATATTCCATTTTTGGTCAGTGGGAATTTAAGCACAAAATTTTAAGCATATGTTTGAGAAGTCCTTTTAACATATATCAGAGGAGTTTCTGTATGTGATTTTATTTAAAGTTTAAGTATTTTAATATTTTATATTTATGTGTACAACAAATTCTGCTGTGATTATTATTTTTCAAATAAGAACTAATACCTTCAAATTGGAAGTTTGCACTAGAGACTCCAGTTACTATCCCTGTTCTAAGGGTCAGCCTTGCTTGAGTCCTGTGCTCTGCCTGTCCTAAATGAGGCTCCTTTCTTATCTCTTTTCCTCTCAGCATTGTTATCATATCTGAGGTAGCCAGAATGTGTTTTCAGAAACCAGAAAGACCTGAAACAAAATGAAATGTTCCTGTCAATAAGCACTAGATTGAAAAGGCTTTAGTTGTTCTGACTCTGGAATTAACTAGATTACAGTTTGTAGAAGGCATGTAATCATCCTTTCCCTCCCATGATATCCTTCAAGATAGTGTCTCTGTTGGATTCTCTGTAAAAGGGTTTCTTGCTCTAATAATTTCAAACAAATTTCCTATAATTTTGGAGTATGACAAGGCCTCCTGGCATAAAAGGCCATGAAACTTTAGTAAAGAAATCAATATAACTTGGTATACCTGTATGATTCCCTATTCTATCTGGCAATAAAATCAAACTATTCTGTGCCTCTGGGATATAAGAAACACTTGGGAAATATTGGACAAGCCAGGGCTAGATCTTTTTTAACTCTAGAAGTCTGATTGTAATGAGAAAGTGTGTCTAAAATCAGAATTGTCTCATTTTTCCCCCTTCTTTGTGGAAGTTGCTTTCCCTCTTGTGCTATCCTCTGCTCAGTCATTATTATTGAATCTGGGGTCCCTGGATCTGGCTTAAAATTGCATGCATATTTTTACTACAATCATTTTAATTAAGGCTATAGAAAAATAGGACTAACTTTATCAAAGGAAATGAAAGTATACTTGTAGAAAGATTAGTGCATCATTGGAATATTATAAATAATTTAGAAGAATGAGAATATGGCATTATCCAGAACAGATTAAAGCCTAAAGTCACCAACAAAAACAGAATACACATTATTTTCAGCAGCACAGGGAACTTTCTCCCAAGTAGACCCCATACTAACTCATTTAATATGCTTAATTAAATGCAAAGGGATTGAAATTATCTCAAGCATATTATCAGAACATAGTGCAATGAAATTGGAAATATATGGCAAAAGTAACCACCAAAACTACATAAACACAAAGAAATGAAACAATACTCTCTTGAACAACTCAAGACAAAATTAAAGACAATATTTTTACACAGTTCCTACATTGAACCATAATGCCAACATAACATACTCAGGTTATGGGATGTAGTGGAAACAGTCTTATGAGGGAAGTTTATAGTTGTGAATTCCCATATAAGAAAAATAGAGTTCAAATAAGTAACCTAATGTTGAACTTTTAAGTTTCTATAAAGATAAGAATAAGCTAAACCTAAAGTCCATATGAGGAAGGAAATTATCAAGAATGGAGCAAAAATTAAAACAACTGAGTCTAAGAAATTAATAAAAAAAATCAATGAACCAAAGAGTTGGCTCTTTGAAAGATTAAGTCAAATAGACAAATCTTTACCCAACTGCAGCAAAACAACGGAAGAAAATATCCAAATCCATGCAATTAGGAATGTAAAGGGAAAATCGCAACAGATCCTGCAGAAATCCAGAACATCATAAGTAAATCCTTTGAGAACTTGTACTCTAAAAAAGAGGAAAAAAAGGAAAGAGAAAGAAAAAATTCAGAAGAAATAGATTCTTAGATACACGTGAATTACCAAAGCCAAATAAAAAGGAATAGCAATTGTAAATAATCCAATATCAGTAAATGAAATTGAGGAAATAATTTAAAAAGCTACAAAGAAAAGTAGTTCTGATAATTTACTGCTGAATTCTACAAGACCTTCAGAGAAGGTCTAATGAAGTCATTCCTGGAAGCAACCATTAACCTGATACCAAAACTAGAAAAGGACCCAAGCAAAAACAAACAAACAAACAAACAAACACCTACAGGGCAATCTCTTTAATGAACATAGATGCCCAAATTGTCAATAAGATACTGGCAAACAAAATGCAGCAAATCATCAAAAAGATTTCACAACATGGCCAAGTAGGATTCATCCAAGAGATACAGGAATGGTTTGACATAATTAAATCAATAAAGGTAATACACCATATTAAGAGAACCAAGTATAAAACCTACACAATAATCTCAACAGATCCAGGAAAAAGCATTTGACAAAGTCCAATATTCATTTGTGGTAAAAATCCAACAGAAAATTGGAATAAATTGTCCTTATCTCAATCTAATAAAAGCCATCTAAGACAATCCAAGAAATAACATCATACTAAATGGTCAGGAACTGAAAGCTTTCACTCTAAAATCAAGACATGGTTATCAACTATCACCGCTCCTGTTCATTATGGTTCTGGAAACATTAACTGGAAAATTAGATGAAAGTGAAAAAAGGAGTATGGATAGGAAATGAAGAAGTTAAATTATCGTTATTTATTAATGACATGATGTCTACACAGAAGACCCCAAAACTCCATCAAAAACTCCTAGATTTAATGACCTCATTTGGCAGTGTAGCAAGATACAAAGTCAACACTAAAAACAGTCAAGCATTCCTGTATATGAATAACAAATTTACTGAGAGATAAATTAGGGAAACAATATCTTTCATAATAGCATGGAGAAAAATGAAATACTGAGGAATCAGTCTAGTAAATGAAGTGAAAGACCTATATAGTACTCTGAAAATGGGGACCAAAAAGGTTACAGAAAATAGAGAGACACCCACTGCTCTTGGATAGACAGAACCAAAATAGTGAAAATGGCCATACTTCCAAAACTGTTATACAGATTTAATGCAATCTCAATGAAAATACCAACAGCATTCTCAGAAGCTAGAGAGAAAAAATCCTAAAATTTATATAGAATCAGAAGAGACCTAGAATAGCAAAAGCAATTCTGGGCAGCAAAAGCAAGGCAGGGGCATCACAATCTCTGATTTAAATTTACTCAACTAAGCTACAGTGATGAAAGTAAAATTTACTGGCAAAAAACAAACTCAAGAATCAGTGAAACCAGAGCAGAAGATGCAGAAACGACTCCAAACACATTCAGATAACTTATCTTTAACAAACCAAACACTTTCACTGGAAGAAAGATAACCTCTTTAATAAACAGTGCTGGGAAAACTGGCTAAACTGGCTGAGGATTAAACCTAGATCCATATCTCTCAACATACACTGTCCTAAAATCAAAATGATCATGGATCTAAATATTAAAACAGAAATATTTAATCGGCTGGAAGACAGAATAGGTAAAACACTTGAAGACATAGGTAGATAGACTTTGTGAACAAAGCCTCAACTGCACAGATAACATAACACAGAATCAATAACTAGGATCACATCAGATTAGAAGATTTTGCACAGCAGAAGAAACAACCAAGGAGGTGACAAGCCAACCCACAGAATGGGGAAAAAAATGTTACCACCTGCTGAGGCAAAGGACAAATTCCTAGAATATCTAAAGAACTTAAAAAATATCAGACAACCCAAAGGTAGAGGTTCAACCCAAAAGCGGGCACCTAAAATGATAGATACTACTCAGAGGAAGAAGTACAAACAATAAATAAATATATAAGAAATGCTCAATATCACTGGTCATTCATCAAATGCATGAGGTTCTATCTCCCTCTATAACGAATCACTATTATCAAGAACTTAACCAGCAAAAAATGCTGGTGAGGATGTGAGGGAAAACTGAACTCTTGTCTATTATTGATGGGAGTGTAAATTGGTGCAACCAGTATGAAAATTAGTATGAGTTTCTTCAAAAAACCAAAAGTAGAGGGTCCATTTGACCCAGCCATTCTTCTTGGTATCTTTCCAAAAGAGTTAAATCACTCTGTAGTGATATATGCATACCTATGTTTATAGCAGCACAATTTAGAATAGTTAAATCTTTTTTAGGGGATGGATAGATAAAGAAAATGTGTTATTTATGTACAGTGGAGTGGTACTGTGTCATTAAGAAGAATAAAGCAGAGACATTTAGGTAAAGGATGCACCTCGAGATGATAATCTTAAGTGAATAAAACAGGCATTCAAGTTTAAATATCGCAGTGTTTCTCTTGTATGAGAAACTACAAAGGGTAAGTAAGGAACAAAATGGAGGATAAGGGAAGTAGAATGTGTTCAAATGAAAAAAGGGGACAAAGAATGGGGCAGGGAAAATGGAAGGAAGGGAGAGGAGAATTATAAAAGAGCAGAAGGAAAAAGTGCAAACAGCTTTCGTAAATGGGAAGGGAATGAATGTTTGAAGGATGGGAGAGGAATGAAGAAAAAGAATTAAAATATACTATATTCAGGTACAAATTTCCTATGATGAATGTGATCATTATGTATGGTAAACACATACTAATAAATAAAAATTTTAAAAAGTTTAAAAAACAAAACCAAACCAACCTAATCAGTCACAATGGAAATAGAAATAGAAGAGTGAAGTTATTCTCTATCAAGTGGGCTTTTGGCTTTTGGTTTATAGACCTGAGAACTATCTACTTCTCGCTCTGCCACCGTCTGGATCACCTTCAGTAAGTCTTATTTCTCCCTGAGCCACTGTCTTTGTGTGCAAAATGAGAATGTTTCACCAAATGACCCCCAATGTCCTCTTCTGCTCAAAATCAATGATTCTTATGAAACATGCTTTAAAAAAGGTTTTAAAAAAATGTGTTTTGTCAGTTATTATTGTACAAAGAAACAAAGTAAAAGAATTTTCCTTCTTTTTAAGGGTATTTACACTTCCAAATATCAATCGTACTTAAAATATAGACCTGCAACTCTTCTGAAGATTTTGGTAATGTGCCGGTAGAAAAAAATATGACATTGGGAAAGGAATGAGTGAGAAGGAAATTAGAATTGAAAGGAAGAGAAAACATAGCTCTAAAAACAACTTTTTCTTAAGGAGGCAATAAATTCGAGGTAATTATTAGCATCCAAACAATATGACAAAGACTTTAATTGTAAATAATCTTCATTATTTCAATAGCTTGCTGACATTATTTCAATAGCTTGCTGAAGACTGGAAACACAAGAATAGGCAAGAGCTGAGAAAGGAATATAGACTCTTTCAAAAGTACAGCATTAGAGAGAGACCTTATGGGCAGGCTGAGAAATCATTTCATATTTTTATTTTCAACTCATACCATGTTTTTTTCCTAACCTTTTTCTTTTTCAGTTATACCCTCATTGTATCCAAACCAACAGCTTCAAAATGACTTTGCTTCTTGTTTCATGCAGTCAGTTTGCAAACAGAGCTTGTCTGGGGTCTTTGGTGGCAAGAGAATTTTTAAAAAGCTAACTTTGATTCTGTGATAACATGTCTGTAAATACAGCAAAACTTAGTCATGATTTCACATAAAGTGGCTTTAGTAAGCAGTCTGATCACGGCTTTACCCAGAGTAAAGCTTTAAATCCTTAAACATGTTTACTAGCCTTAAGCAATCAAAGGTGAACAATCTTTCCTGCCTGCTTCCCATAAAGACTATCTCAGATCTTGAAGATATATATGTAGTCTAAAGATTCAATGACACCAAGCAGAGTAACTAACTTTTAATTATTCACCATATACCTACAAAGCTATTGCATACAGCAGTGATGCGTAGTGTCCACTTTTAATACAGTATTTACTATTCAAATGTTTTCTTCTTCAGTTTTAATCTAGAATTCCAAACCCCATTCTCCTTTTGCTTGTTATATCCCTAGGGCTTTGTTCTACCAAACTATTGGTTCACCACTTTCCACAGTAATTTATAGAACCTGGTTCACTTTGTGTCACCATATGTTATACATGAAAATGGAGACAATTTGCTGTTAAGAAATCTTTCTGAGACAAAAATGCAAATAACATATTGAAACAAACTAAAGCTATTTTAACAGAGCAATGCAAAATAATTATAGGGCTTGTATTACAGTAAAATTTCTTTCCTTTGAACTATCTCACTGTCTCTGAGGGCAATACATATTTAAATTAAAATACTTTCTTTTGGGAAACCTATTATCTATTTTTGTATTTCCTAAATACTTGGCATCACTGGACTGTGGATTTAGAGGATACTGGAGCTACTCTGGAGGGTCTGCAATTTTATCTGTACACTAAGACTTGTTGCTAGATTGAAGTTTATTTCATATATTTATGGACTATTATTTTTAAATATAGAAAAAATTGTGAGTTAAAAATCATTTAAAATTTATTTAATACTGAAGTGAAACATGGAATTTTTTTTGTACTATGATCAAGTTTTTCAGATTGTCACCTGTTTCAAATGGATGTTTTCCAAGTAAATCTTAAAAGGTGCTTTTGTACTTGTGGTTATGAACCACTTCTCTATCTAGTTTTTGAAAAATAAAATTAAGGTGGTCATTAGGAGAATCACTATGAGTTGCTGAAATAATTCTTTGAGAGAAGAGTTTCATAATCATGAGATAAGGGATTTCTGGAAATTACTTGCCAAATGTTTTGTGTACAAGCATATGTTCATTTTTTTCCCCTTAAGAGATGATAGCAGTGTTCATTCCAATTTCTAAAAATGTTTTTTACCATAGAAAGATTGGCAACTACTGTATGAGGGAAACAGATTGTCTTAGCTACTTTCTCCTTGCTGAAACACAATACCCAACACCTACAGCATAAAAAGGGGAGGTTTATTTTGGCTACAGTTTGTGGAGGTTTCAGTCCATAGTCAGTTGGCTCCAAGGCAGAACAGCCAGAAGAGTCTGGGCAGAGGAAAGCTGATCACCTCACGGCATCCAGGAAGCAGAGAAACAGCAAGGAGGAGCGGGAAAGGGAGGTAAACCTTCCAAGCCACATCCACAGCGACTCATCTCTTGCAGCCGAGATCCATTTCCTAACCGGAAATCGGATAAAACCCCTATAATCCAATCATCTTCTAAAATCCCACCCTAGGAGCACATGAGGCTATCAGGGGACATTAATATCTAAACTACAACAGAGAGGAACCCAAAAGGAGTGAGTAAACTCTTAATTTCATTGGAATCAAATATATTTTAAAAAGATGAAAAAAACCCTCAAATATGCCATTAAGAAAATATTCCAACAATAAATTGAATATAGTTTTGTAACTGCTTAAGGGTAAGGAAAAATTCAGGTGTATCAATCAATATTTTAGAAAAGCTACCAGTGCTAACCTGTGTTTTTATAACCCATTCGGATTTTGTTCTCCACACTTAAGCAATCATTTAGTGAAATAAACAGTTTTGCTGGATAACACAGTATCTAATGACTAGAACAAACAATGAACAGTTAAACACAACTTTCATTTAACATAAGAAAGGAGGAAAGGAAGCAAGTAAAAGGAAATGAGGAAAGAAAAGAGGAGAAAGGAAGAAAAGAGTGAAGAAGAGAGGAATGTCTCTCAAGACAAGCAGGATGGACCCTTGCAGAAATGAGCGCATCAGAACAAGTTAGCAGTGGCACTGAAGTCAAGCGGTGCTGCCGTTTATGTCGTTCCAGATCTGGCCCTTACCAAGGTGTTCTGCCCACGCATCCAGCTGTAACTGACAAGTGACATTCATTCTGTGTCAGGTGGCATAGGTCGTGCACCCTGTTCCCTGCCTTTCCTGTGGCTCTCTGGAATTACAAGGCAGTTTCTGTATTCCAGGCAGCCTCCCACGGCCCTAATCTCCCACCTCAGTACTTCTGAATAGAAACTAACAGGTTGATTTTAATGTTCTTTTTTCTTCATTGTCCGGTCATTTAGCATTAGGAGAGAAAATTAGGATGCTTATTGAATAAAGATGACAAATTAATTAAAATCAAAAGTTCTTAGTTATATAAATTTGGAGGTCACTGACTGCCAGAAATATTTCCCTTTAAATTAATCACATTGATGCCAAGTAACTATGAATTTAACTTGCTTTGCTTTAATACTTCTACCTGAGAAAAAATTCAGATATATGTATATTCACTTTTAATGGTAATGTAAGAAAAAGTGCATATAACTGTCCGTAAATATATAAAACTCCAAAATTGAAATATGTTTTATACTTTCTAGAAAATTAAGACTTAGCCATCACAAGGTAATGATCGTACCTATAAGAACCTATAAATTCTCTTTTTATAGCTCGCTAATCTGCCATCTTGGATTCTAGACCTTTGTTTCTTATCTCACTTGGTAATGTGATTCAGGCAAAGGTAGATAGCCCTTTAATATCCAGTGGTGTTACCAACAATACACTAGGTAAGAACATAATACTTAATTTTGAAGTATAGTTAAGATTGTGCTATGTTAAATAAGCAAATAAATTTTAAATTTTCAAATATCACAAGATTCTTCAACATTAGACCGCTGAGAACTGATACATTTTTTTAAAAACTGGAGATTAAAGTCACAACCTCGTGGTTACATTCATGCAACTGTGCCTCTGAGTTGTATCTGGGGCCCCAACTCATACATTCTTAACTGGTACCGTGTAATGTCATTTTAGCAATGACCTTGACTAGTGAGCTGGTATATTTTATATTTTCAAACACTTCATTAAGATAAAATTTACTTACCTCAAAATGCACAAATCTTAAAAAGATTCAATGAGTTTTGACATATGTGTGCATATTTATAAATATCATCTCTGTTCAAATACAGAACCTCTCAATATCCCCAGAAAATTTTCCGTACCCACTACCCCCTAGTGGGTAACTATTGTTCTGATTTTTATCATTTTAGACTAGTTTGGACAGTATGCAAATTTATGAAAATAACTTTCTATACATACACACTTTTTTGTGGAGTTCATTAAATGCATACATTTTATTAAAAAATTCCTATTGTTTTTATTATTACTTTGTCTCCCCTCTCTTGGCTTTATTTTTCTGGCAAAACATGTATCCTCTGTCCTACTGATGGACATGTGAGGTATATCCAGTGTTTAGGTTTTATATATAAGGCTGATATAAACATTTTCTATAAGTCTTTGTTGGGACATGTGTTTTCATATTTTTGGAGTAAATACCCAGAAACAGAAATGCTTACTTCTAAGGTAAGTATATGTTTAATTTTATTAGAAATAACCAATTTTCCAAAGTATTACATTTTTTCATAATTATACTAATGGTGGTGTTGGAATTTCAGTGGCTCTACATCCTCACAAATGTTTGATATTGTCAGTCTTCTTAATTTTAGCTGGTCTAGAGTATGTGAAATGATATTTTAATTTACATTTTTGATGACTATGGGTGCTGAACCTTTTCAAATATGCTTTTGATTTCTTTTTTGATCAGTCTTTTGTATTTTAAATATTGGACTTTTTATTAATCTGTATAATTTTAAAATGTGTCCTTGTACTTTGTGATGTGTATATGTGTTTGACTTGATTTTTCATTGTGTTAGAAACATAGTTTTAGAACATTGTGTTAGAAACATAGTTTTAGAAACATAGGCAATTTTAATTTTGAAAAAAGTCTAGTTTATCATTTTGTTTCTTTTATACCTAATGCTTTTCATGTACCCTCTAAGAATCATTGGCTCCCACAATATTTTGAACATATTCTTTTACACTTTCTTATAGATTTATAGTTTTACCTTTACTTGTAAGGTTGTGATGTATTGAATTAATTTTTAGTATAAATTGAAGTAGTTTGAATTTTGGTTGGTTGTTCCACACTATCTGCTGAAAAACTTGTTTTTGTCACTAATTATAAATACTTTATGTTGTTGTGGTTATGGAACCCTTAGTCTATTCTTTTGATCTATTTTTCTATCTTTATGGCAAAGTCACTATCTTGATTACTAAAGCATTATAGTAAGTTTGAAAATCAGGTTGAGACAGTACTCCAACTTTGCTTCTAAGTATTTTTGGCTATTTGAAGGTCTTTATAATTTCTATAGCATTTCAGATTTCTCTTGCAAATTCATTAAATAATTTTCCTGGGTTTTAGACCAGAATTGTGTTAGATAGATGATCTGGAGAGAATCAGGAGTTTCAATGAAGAGTCTCCCAATCGTTAAGTGATATATCTGTATTTTTAGTTTTCCAATAGTATCTCTTAAAATGTTTTGTAATTTCAGTGTGTAGGCAGTTTAGAAGTTTTGTTTTTGCAGACTAAATTATTTAAAATGTCATTTTTAATTATTCATCATTCTGTACATAAGTACAACTTTTTTCTATACTGGTCTCTTACAATACTATTATAAGTGTTGTTGCTAGTGTTTTTTTTTTCCCCCGTAGTTTACTTAGGGTTTTACTCATAACATTTATATAATAAATGTACCTAATCTTTTATTTGAATAAAAGACAGTCTAATAGATTTTTTGGAGTCTTTTATTTTGTTTTCTTTTTATCATGTTGACTGATCCTAAGAGACAGAGGGTGATATTCAATATTTCTTCAATAAATATGTTAGCTATAGGTTTTCACACATGCTCTTTATTGGAACAAGAAGTTTCACTTCTTTGAGAATTATTATTACAAATGTATGTTTAATTTTTTCAGATGATTATTTATCATATAAATGTGATAAATATATCAATTATGCAAATGTGATGAATGTATTTTAAATGCAAATTCCACATGATATTAAAAAGAGAACTTATTTATATTAAAAAGGCAACATATCCTCTTTTAAATATATTTCTAGCTTTGACTTAAATTTTGTATCTATATTCATAAAGAGTGTTGGTGAGATGGGAAATCTGATTAACAGCTTTGGTGCAACAGAAATTTTAAAATATATTCATTTTATTTATATTTATTCTTTATCTCATGCCTACTTTATTTCCAAGTCTTAGAGATGGAGTCCAAAAAAAGAGACCTTTGGTAATTTTACTTTTTTTTAAAATTTTATTTAAAGAGGGAAAAACAAAACAAAATAAAACAGAATAAAGGGTAGCGACAGTACAGTATTCCAAGGAAAAAAGGAAGACTACAACAACAATAAAACCTAAGAAATTATTACTTGACTAATTACATACTGACTTCTTGGAAATAGTTGTTCAAATTACAAAGTTAAAACGTAAAGTAGACATTCAAACAGTGAGACTGTTAACAGTTCTGCTACACGATCTGACAAAAACAACAATATGGTCATCCATCTTGTCCACTCAAATATACATGCAATTATATCAAAAGGGTAAAATTAAACACAACAAAACAGAGCAAAGCGGGTCACAAGAAAGCAATGTAAGACATAAATTTCAAAGCTAGACAATTGGAGATATTCACTCTCTATCATATTGACTCTTGTTTTCTTCCAAATAGTTGTTCATATTGTCACATATAGGGAATTCACATGAAACAACCTAGTATGGAATTGATCTGAGCAGGACGAGGAGGGCATTACAGGTCTTCAAGACCAGATATTAGGGGAGCCATGAATGGCTTTCATAGTGTCTCTCATTCTCCTCAAAACAGCTGTCCATACCTTAATGTGTGTTGAACTTAAACAAGGCAAAGCAAGCTAAGATCACTTTGAACAAAAAGTGATAGTTTTGCTGGACTTCACATCATGACATTATGGAATCAGCACTGGGTATTGTAAGTGTCTCTTTTTCTTCAAAGTAGTTGTTTATTTCAACATGTGTTATATAGTTGGTTCTCGTAAACTGTTTATAAGCTCTACACATTCGTATATCTATCATTTCTGTATTAGCAGGAAAAACAAAACAAAGCAAGATAAAACAATTCCTGGAAAAGCATGAGGCAGAAAAGTCACATAAAACCGCAATACAAGGTGATCTACAATGGTTACCATGGTGTCTCAGCAGTATATAACAACATTAATAAAAACAAAGCATTAAAGACATTATAAGACTTCAAAAGCAAGTAATAATCAAACCAGAGTGGGTATCTTAGTGAATCTTGTCATCTTCAGTGTAGTTGCCTATAC
>PVJX010023932.1:0-28658 GCA_004027295.1 Dolichotis patagonum | reverse complement strand
CTTTATTTATTTTATTTTTTTATTTTAATTATTATTATTATTATTTTTGGTTTTTTTGAGACAGGGTCTTGGTATGCAGCTCAGGCTGGTCTTGGGCTCACTTTGTAGTCTAGGCTGGTCTCAAATTTTTTTTTTTTTTTTTTTTTTTGGTACTGGGGATTGAACTCACAACCTCAAGCTTGCCAGGCAGGTGATTATATCATTAAGCTAAATCCTCGGCCCGGCTGGTCTCAAATTTGCAAATGATTCTCCTGCCTCAGCCTCCCAAGCAAGTGCTGGGATTACAGGCATGTGACACCACGTCAGGCTCTGTGCCCAATTTTAAAAAGGAGAAATGACTCATAGGCTTATGCAAGGACATACAAAGGCACTTTGTAGGTAAGAGGGCAAATCTTCTGATACAAAATAAAAGCTCAGATTAACAAGTCAGAGTAGTGGTAGAATCACAATAGGAAGAACAAGCATTCATTACAACAAAGCTAGACCATACAACACCCAAAATTAAAGAAAAAGTAATAATTTAATTGTTTTGAGCATTGAAGATATCAGTGGGGGGGACCACATAACTTTCTTTGCACCTCCATATGCTTGTTTTTATTACTTATTATTATTAATTATTATTTTGCGGTACTGGGGATTGAACTCAGAACCTGGCACTTGCCACGCAGGCGCTTATGCCACTGAGCTAAATCCCCAGCCCTAGTATTATATTTTTAATTTGAATTACAGAGGCGATATAATAAATTTCTTGCTCAAGACTCTAGATATTAATCAGTCTTATAGAAGGAATACATACATATATATGTATATATATATGTACATATATAGTGTGTGTGTGTGCGTGTGTCTTTTTTGAGACAGTTTCACTAGGCAGTTCTGGCTAGCCTTGAATTCACTGTGTAGCCCAGGCTGGCCTGGAACTCACAGCAATCCTTGTGCCTCGGTCTCCCAAGTGCTGGGATTACAGGCGTGTGCCAACCTGTAACTCCAAGGCCGTTGGAATATATTTCTAAAAGGTCAATTTGGAGCTTTAAACAAGACAAACAGTAGTTGTGTGCATGCAACAGTGGTTATGTACCCCATATGAACGGCTTGGAGGGCTTCCCACAGTTCAGATTCCATTGCTGAACAAACATAGCTAGTTCATTTGCTTCAGAACTGTCCCTTTCCCCTTGGGGTCATTCTGGAGGTGGGGAGCTGGTATCCTGGTCTCCCAGCTCATTTCTCGCCTCCTAATACTTCCTATAGATTACTTTCCCCAAGAGGTAGGAGAGGGGGACTCCCATATCTCCAGGGAAGAAACGCACTGAGCCCTATCTGCCCAATTTGTGTGCTCAAATAATATGGATTAAGCCCTGGAATTCAGATGTTGATGACTTAGGGTTTTTAAAAAAATAGTGCATAATCCACAAATTAAAAAAAGTTGCTCATCTTGTATAAACATTGGCTACTCTCATTCTGGAGTGATTTCCAATTAAGTCTTGTTGGGGAAAAAAGAAAATATTCTAAGGCTCTTTCCAGTTCACCTTTAAATTAGAAATATGTCTGAGGAATCGACTTTACAGGATGCCCACAAACCTATCATTGGGTTAAAACTTCATTTGTTTAAAATATCAGTCTAAAAATCATCGACTCCATTTTTGAAGAAGTGTTCTAATCTGAGAGTCATGCTAATGACATTAGTGTTTTGCCCCCACGTTCCCTCCTGTCGGGCTCATTCTGCGCACTTGTTCTACCGCTTGGAGAGTTTTTGAAAATCCCAAAGGTGACCAGGGCGCCTTCTGGTTTCGCCACCAACCTCTCAGGTCGCACATAGTCTGGCCCAGGTTGGGCTCCTGCTCCCCGGCGGGGTGCCCTCCCCTCTTCCCCTCCCCCTCTCCGCTCTCCCCTCCCCTTCCAGGCCGGTCCCGCTGGGCAAGGTTCCCCCACCCCGCGCCCGCCCGGCAGCCACCGCTCCTCTTCGCTCCGGCGCCTGCAGGGGGCGACTCTGCGCTCTGCCCCGCGGCGGCGCCCCAGGTCACGTGCGCGGCGGCGGGGTTTAAAGCTCGGCTAGCGGTTGCGCGCGGAGCTCACTCGGCTGTCCTCGCCTCCTCTTCGCACGGTGGGTGTGTGGACCCGCAGCGCCGAGACCGGGGCCTTCGAGCTGGGGTGGGGGCGGCTGTTGTGTTATCCGCGGGGCTCCAGCCAGACGCCGGGGTGGCTCCGGGATCCCCGCCTTCACTTTGCTTCGCGGAGGCTCCTTTTCTCTCTCTGCCTGGCTGGGTGTGGGAAAGCAACTTCCATTCGGCCTCAAAGGACATTCTTTAAAGGAAGCTCGGTAGAGGAGGAATTTTCAGGGGTATACTAGGAGGATCGACCCTGCACCAGGCTTCCGCCTTCCGGGCATTTCTTACTCATTTCTCGTGAAACTGGAACCCTTGGTGTCTGCAGGCCGAGCTGAGCCCCCGGAAGTGGTGGGCCGCAGACTGAGAGGGTTCTTTCTCCCTCAGCTGTGCGGACTGGCAGGAAGGCAGTTGTGGGATACTGTGCGTCGGGATTACTAAATTTTTAAAAATTTTAATTTTTGCTAGTAGATGTTTGCAGTACGTAATGATGAGGTGCATTGTGGGGAGTTGATCCATGTACATACTGTGCCACATCTTAATTTTTTTTACGTCCCCTTCCTTCTCCTCCCTCAGGGATACTAAATTTACACTTAACTCACGTCCTGAAATGTTTCTCAGTTCTTCGGAGCGCCACCTTCCTCTTGTGCTTAGTCGCTAGTTTTAGTTTTTTCACAAGAAAGGTTAAATGTCCCTGCGTCCTCCACCTCCATGGGCCTGAACCTGATCCCCAGGGAAGAGTAAGAGGGCTTCTGCTGTATTTAAATCCTTCTTTAGTCTTAACACAGATTTTAACCTGTTTAGTAATTTTTATGGACAGAGTTTGCACTTCAAGTGTCCTGTGGAGAAACAAGGCAAAAGCATCAACGACTTTGCTTTCTTTGCTGAGCCGGTTTTCCACTGAGAAGGAGCAGAGAGGCTTGCTTGCCCGAGGTGATGTTTGCACCTGAGGACCAGGGCTAAAGTAGGAAGAAGTGCAATTGACTCCTCTTTTGAGTTCCCTCTACTTCAGAAGAGCCTTTGCTTTGATTAGGAACTAAATCTGGGAGATATAGCCTGAGTCCTGACTTAAGTTCCTGTTCCACAGGTTGTTTTTCGCTCCAGGAGAAAAAAGAATGGCTTCTGCTGCAGTTGATCTGCAACCGGTAGGAGTTGTAAAAAGCCACTTTCTCGCCTCCTCTCTCTCCTTGTGTCTTATGAGAAGTTAACATTCGCCTCTCTCTGATTGCAGAGTGTGATGGTGAGGGTGGCCAGCCTGCCGTTGGTGAGTTCCACTTATGATTTCGTGTCCTCAGCGTATGTCAGCACGAAAGATCAGCACCCCTGCTTGAAGTCTGTGTGTGAAATGGCGGAGAAGGGCGTGAAGACCGTGACCTCAGTGGCCATGGCCAGTGTTCTGCCCATCATGCAGAAGCTAGAACCACAGAGTGAGTTCTGATTTCCCCCTCAAAGTTCAGTCCCAGGTGTGGGACATAGTGGCACAGGGCTATAAACGAGGAATCCCAGCACGTGGAGGGCCAAGGTGAGGGGGATCACGACTTCGAGGCCAACCTGAGCTACATGGCACCTGTCTCCAAACAAAACAAAAGATACTTAGTATAAGTACTGGTCAGGAGTAAGCCCTACATTATAACAGTCTTAAATCACCACTATTGACTACATTCTAGTAGTTATAAATTCTGAGCAAATACTGATCTCGAATGTCTATATGTTTTTAAATGATGGAATCAAACCACCTTTCTCAGCCTTCCAGAGTGCTGGGATTACAGCCATGCCTACCACATCTGGCTAAACCACCTTATAGATTTTATTGTTGTATTTCTTATACATTAAATATATGAAATAAATGGATTCCAATTAAAAAAAATAAAAAAGTAGTGAGCCCTAAGCACATGCCTACCACAAGTAATCCTCTGCTCTTCCTGGAGCACATACAGATACTTCATTTACCTAGAAACTACCATAGAAACTACCAGTTACTCTTGTTGTCTTGGAAGGCTACTTTCCAGCCAGGCAATGTGTGTCAGTAACAGATCACGAGGCACACATTGGGACAGTGAACTGGAATAACTGACATTCTTGGAACTGTACAGAGTACATGAACTTTTCTTTCTATTTTTAAGAATATCTTTATTGAGATAAATTAGCATACCATGCAACCTACCCCATTTCAAATGCATAATTTAGTAGTTTTTAGTGTATTCACAGAGCTGTACAATTATCATTGTAATCAATTTTAGAACATTTTCATTATACCAAAAAGAAACCTCATACAGACTTCTGGGTATGATAAAAAGGTTCTGGAAAAGGTCAGGGTCATGGTTGCACACCAGTGGGAGTGAATTTAGTGTCAGTTAACTGTACACTTAACAATGGCTAGGGGCTCGGGGATGTAGCTCAGTGGAAGAGGACTTGTCTGACATGCATAAGGCCCTGGGTTCAGTCCATAGAGTCACAAAACAAGGTAGTATCTTTGCTCAGTGTTGTGGCGCACATCTATAATCATAGCACACAGGAGGCTGAGGTAGGAAGATCACTGTGAGGTGGAGGCCAACCTGGATATACAGTGAGCTCAGGTCCAGCCTTACGTACATATGGAGACCCTGTCTCAGAACAACAAAAAAAGGTTAGAATGGCTGAGTACTCTAGTGGTATAACCCTGTAATTGCAGCTATTCAGAAAGTTGAGGGAGGGTACTGCAACCTTGAGGTCAGCCTGGGCAGTTTGGTGAAAATGTCTCAAAATAAAGGACTGGGATGTAGGTCCTTTAGACCTACACTTGCAGAGCGCTTGTCTAGCACCCTCGAGCTCTAGGTTCAATGTCCAGTACCAGAAAAAACAACAACAAAAAAAGGACACCCTCTACCCCTGCAAAAAACAAAGCGAGACATCAGATTTAAATCAAACAACTCTCTTCAAGGGTTAAGTTGGGACTTTCTGGAATATAAGAAACAAAAAGAGCAGTTATCCAACAAAGCTAGTTCTCAGGTTCTCAGTATGAGTACTTTGGTCATCTTTACAGGGAAGCTTGGACCTTGTTAGGGAGATTCCAGGTGCTGTTCATGCACTGTTTCCTGGTAAGAATCTAAAATGTACTGCTGTGTGCTGAATTAAGGAGGGATTAAACTAGCATGGAAATGCTAATTTGGAGAGGAGTTTTGGAAATCTTATTCCCTGAATGAGAGTTCTCAGAAGTCTGGCTGCTTCTGGCATTCATATGAGGGGCCTGCGGGTGTGGAAGATGCTTCTTGGCCAACGTCCTACTTGGCCTTTGATGCCTCTGCCCACTCTCATCTCATAGTCCCTTGTTTCCCTGTTAGTGGAAGAAAGTTGCCAGCAGTTTGCCAAACCCCTTGCTAGAGAAACCAGGTGATGCATTTTGTGGTAAAAAGTCAATATTCTTGCTGTTTTTTTTTTTTTTTTAATAAAGCTGAAAGTATGAGCTATGGTCATGTGTGTGCATTTTATACCTACATTCTTACAGTAATACTTTTCCACTTATGGTTCTTCCAGTTGCAGTTGCCAATACTTACGCCTGTAAGGGGCTAGATAGGATCGAGGAGAGACTGCCCATCTTGAACCAGCCGACAACCCAGGTGAGCTGAAGCGCCGAGGCTTGGCACCTCAACGTTTTCATGTTCTGCCTGTGTAGCACAGGCTGTGCATACCACAAATTTGCAAACACTTGTTCCTTTAACCTGGATCTGTATTTTTTTGTTTGTTTGTTTGGTGGTGGTACTGGGATTGAACTCAGGGCTTGCAAATGCTAGGCAAGTGTTCTACCATGGAGCTACATCCCCAGCCCCGGTTTAGTTTTGAAAGAATAATGACCACCGTTTTCCCATGTTAGGTTGTATCCAAGGAGGCGAGAACTAGCCGCCTTGGCTAGAATACGTAGGGTCTGTTCTCTGTGACTCTGCCTCTGCCGTATAGAGTAGTAAAGTAGGTCTGTCCACTAAATGATTCCTAGGAAGTGTTGGGTAAATGGAGAAGTGACATATGGAAAGTTTTCTCACTTGACTTCATGCAGTGCTGTTGGGGACCACCGAGCTAGCCAGTGTTGACAAAATTGATAGCTTCATCCCTCCCTCTGACCTTTTTATTCAGGTAATGTCTTAAAATTTTCTTTCAGGTTAAGAATTAAGGCATAGCACCAGGCAGGAGGCTGAAGCAGGAGGATCAAGAGGCCAGCCTGGGCTACATAGAAAATTAAAGGCTAGCCTGTATGTGAGGCCCTGTCGTAATAACAACAAAAGGCATAGAGCATGGTTCAAAATTATGTCATTTAGGGAAATTTCTGGCTGTGTGCCTTTCATGATTTAAATAGATGAAGCTTAGGGTGCAAGCTTTAGAATACTTGTATGTATTGCTTTCAAATTTTCACTTATATCTTGAGACTATCCTAATGATGGGAGCTATTTTCTGTTTTTCCATTTTAGGTATTTTCTTTCAATTCTGTTTGTTTGTTTTGTTTTTTGAGACAGACTCACTATATAGTTCAGACTGGCCTTCAACTCACTATGTAGCCCAGGCTAGCCTTGAACTTATAGCAGTCCTCTTGCCTCAGCCTCCCATGTGCTGGGATTATAGGAGTGTGCCATGATGCCCGGCTTTTTCTTTCAATTTTGGTGATGTGTGTACAGTATTTTAAAATATCAACTCACCTTATTTAAAGTTAAACAAAAAGTTAGATGGAGTTTAAATGTTTTTTCCAGAGGTAGTAACAATTTAAGGATTTCTTGCTAGTGTTCTCTGTGGCTGTCCCGCTATCTTTCCCCTCGTGTGTCTTCCCTTAACTTAGATGATTCTGTGCTGAGTGACAGATATCTGAGACTGTTTCCAGCAGGATGGAGAACTGGCTATTTGGTTATGATGGCACACACCTGTAAGACGAGCACTCAGGAGGCTGATGCAAGAGGATCACCACAAGTTCAAGGCCAGCCTGGGCTACATAGTTCAAGGCCAGCCTAAACTACTGGCCCTAGCAAGACCCTATCTCATTAAAAAGGAAACAAATAAGGTGGAATCCTGACAGCTCCTCCTGTGTCGGTCATCTTGGTTCATTTGCAAAAGTTGGGTGTAGTGGGTGCACATGATACTCTTTAGGCGTGAGCTGCTTTCAGTGTAAGCATGTCAACGTGGAAAGTGCCATTCTTCTCTAGATTAAACCAACTTTGCCGGTGGCCGTACCACCCTGGTGTGCCCAGTCTCATCTAGAATAACCAGTGTACCTTGACAAATTTCTTACCAGTTTACGTTGTTTGCACCTTTAACAATCTTTAAGAGTGGCACAGGTTGGGAAAGTAGACTTGATGAGGAAATTCAGGCTCACTAAATGTTAGTGACTTGCCCAAGACCTAGAGTTAGAGTGAAGGGGCCAGCTTCTTCATCTTAGTACTCCATTGATTGTCCCTTCCTATGACCTTAAGTATGTATTTGTGCCTAGGTTTCTCATCTGTGAGTTGATCTGTGTTTCCACTTGTAGGTTGTGGCCAATGCCAGAGGTGCCATGACTGGGGCAAGGGATGCTGTGACAAAGACTGTGACTGGGGCGAAGAGTTCCATGGCCAGCACAATCACAGGGGTGATGGACAAAACCAAGGGAGCAGTGACTGACAGTGTGGAGAAGACCAAGTCCATGGTTAATGGCAGCATTAACACAGTTTTGGGGAGTCGGATGATGCAGTTCATGAGCAGTGGAGTAGAGAATGCGCTTAGCAAATCAGAGCTGCTGGTAGACCAGTACCTTCCTCTCACGGAAGAAGAGCTAGGTAATGGAAATGGTGTCTTACAATAACATTATATATCTTAGATGGTCTTTAAGAGAGAGCTCCATTTAGAGAGACTTTATATCCCAAAAACATCTATTTTCAGTCTAAATTTTCACAGTTGTACAGCTCTTACCTTAGTCCAGTTTTACTGGTTTTCTTACTCCAGAATACGCTTTGTGCCTGTTGTAAGTCGGTACTTGTGTACCTTGCTAAGCAATTACTAACACGTTCCTGCCAGCTTGAGCCACTGGTGGCACATGCATGCCTGTCCTATTGGGCAGTTTGTACCGCCCCCGGAGACTGTCACGCTGCCCAGTGGGACAGGCATGCATGTGCCACCAGTGGCTCAGGGCCACTTGGCATTGAGACATACAAATTACAGCCCCACCGTGAACACGTTAGTCTATCTATCTTCTATAGATTTTCCTTCTTAAAGCAATCTTAAGTTTATTATTGAATTGTACATAGCAAGTTTTGACACTTCAAGAGAAATTAGACTGGAAAATATTTTATGTAAATAGATTATTTTTAATGAGTTGTCTTTCAGTGTCATGATTAAAAAGAGCCTTCACTAACATAGGCAGATTAGTCTCTGCAGCGATCTAGGTGTTATGTTGCTAGAGAAGCTCACTCTCGTGTGTAGGTCCATGCACTATGAATGAATGAGACCTGTATTGTGTTCAGGGCGAGCAAACCCGCAAGCAGCCTGGAGCACTTCTAAGAAAATGAGAGCATATTTGCTAGGTGGGCAGGCAGAATCAACAAAGCAAAGACCCAGGTTAGAGTTTAGGCCTTATCTCTTACAGCATTGATCCCTTAAATTTTTCATCCTTTATTTTCTAACCTCAGAAAAAGAAGCAAAAAAAGTAGAAGGATTTGATGTGGTTCAGAAGCCAAGTTACTATGTTAGACTGGGGTCCCTGTCCAGCAAGCTCCGCGCCCGGGCCTACCAGCAGGCGATCAAAAGGGTTAAAGATGCTAAGCAGAAAAGCCAAGAGACCATTGCTCAGCTCCATTCTACTTTTCACCTGGTGAGTAAAGCTGCATTCAGTGTATTCAAAGGAAGTCTGTCTCAGGGGAGAAGAATAAATGTCATCATGAAAGCCAAGAATTTGGATTTTTTTTTTCCTTTTTTTTCTTTTTGGTCTTTTTGAGATGCAGTCCAGGTTGGTCTTGAACTCACTTTTGTAGCCTAGGCTGGTCTCAGATTCATAGTGATCCTCCTGTCTCAGTCACCCAAGTTTTAGGATTACAGGCATGCTTCACTATGCCTGGCTAAGAAATTTGATCTTACAAGCAATCTAATAGGAAAAATGGGTAAGGAGCATACGGACAACTCATAGAAAAGGACGTATAAATAGCTGAAAATACGAAGTTATGCTGGGTTTACTCTAAGGTATCCATATACCTCCCTTGACCTGTGATGCTAACAAAATTAGATGCTGTCAATAATGATTGAGAGAAAGAACAATACCTGTGTGTTTCCAGAGGATTTAAGAATATGGGTCGCAAAGGATGATCTAGAGGCTTTTAGGGGTAAAGGGAGGCAACTTGAGGCTATCCTCATAAGTGAAATAAATCAGATTCATATTTGTAAATACCGTATTGTCTCGCTACTGTAAAAAATAAATAATAATAATAAACTGAAAGAGTAATAAGATCCAGAATGTACAGTAGATGTTATAATAATGAAAGGGAAAGAAAGTGCTCAAAAGGAACGAATAACTTACAGATATACACATATAGCTGTATGTATGTTTAAGTGTGCAAAATAGATAACCATACTACTAACTCTCTTCATCTAAAAGCATAGTTTGTGCTATTGTTTAATTGTTCATTTTTTATACTTAGATTTTGTAACTTAACTTCTAAGATAACAATATGTAATATATTAACTAGTGTTGATTTATTGTTTTTTTTTGAAATTCTGTATTATTTCTACTCTTTTTTCTGTTTTGCTTTTTAAAAATCAAAAAACAAAAAAGAAGAATGGGGGTTGGGGGTATAGCTCAGGCTGAGATTACAGCTCATCGGCACAGTGCCTGCCTGGCAAGCGCAGGCAAGCGCTGGCAAGTTCAAAGCACTGATTGGAGGTATCGGGTCCTGACCAAGATCCCTGATCTCCCAAACGAGTGTACGGTGGAGGTTTAAATTAAATGAAACAAGTGGTATAATTTCAGGGCTCCAGGACGGTCAAAACCTTTAGTTGAGCTGAAGACTCCGAGGGCTAAGACAAAGACTTCTCTGGATGCCCCACTTTATTTATTAGGTCCAACAGGGTAACTGAGGGCAGGGTAACTGAGGAAAGCGCAGGCAATGAGCAGGACCTTGGGAGTCATTTCAAGGACTTCTCCTAGTAATGAATCATGTCAGTTCAGTAGAACTGTCTTATCATGAAGACATGGTAGGAGTGAGACTGTAGGAATAATTCCTGCAGCTGCAATCTCTATCTACTTAATTGATGTTTGAGCCAAGTGTCCGCAGCTGTGGCTTTATCTTGCCCTTTGAGGTATCTCTGGCCTCACAGGCCACTACAGGCCTCAGCCAGGACCAGTGATTCACAGAGGTTCACTTACGATGAATCAGCTCCCGTCACCAGGCAAAGGGCCAAGGCCCAGGACAGACTCACAGATAAACATAGAAAGCCAATTAGTTAATTTTAAATCCTGCTCAAAGCCCCTGCATAGTGGTCTCCAACACTGAGGGACTGTTTTAGAAATTATAAACACACCTATACCTGGAACAGCTTTAATTGTAGGAATCTTTGCTACAGATAAATCCTGTGGATATTTATTTATAAAGTTCAAGAGACTGTAAGTTTACATCAGTATAGAGAACTAATTAATACACCACAATGGACTATTGTGTAGCTGTGGAAGATTACTAAGTTATAGAATACTATGTACTGTCCCATTATAAGAAAACCATTCTTGGAAGAGAAAATAGGTAACTGGAACAGGAAGGAGGAAGGTTGAATTCTTCACCTTATAATTCTTTTTTTTCTTTTTCTTATTTATTTTTTTTTGGCACCAGGGATTGAACTCACAACCTTGCACTTGCCAGGCAGGCACTAGTGCCAGTGAGCTATATCCTTGGCTCCCTTAGAATTCTTACCTTTGACACATACACAGATTGTTTCATTGTCTTACCTACAGTAAACTGGAGATAAATTTTCAGTCAGTGATTAGATTAGTTATTAGTTAAATAGGGCAACTAAAAAGCTACTACAGTGTGATTGATTTACATATTGATGATAAGTAACAGTGAAAGCAGGGATAGTTTTCATTAAAGTCTTACAAAAATTCTTGGTTGTTATTTGTATTTTTTCCCTTCCTTTTTTCTTGCTTTTCTGTCTCCCTTCCTTTGTCTGTCTGTCTTTCTTTTGTGGTACTGGGGATTGAACGTAGGGCCCTGCAGATGCTAGGCAAGTACTCTACCACTGAGCTACGCCAGCCCAGATTCTTGGTTTTTGTGTTGCCTGGTATTGTCTGCAAACAGGCTGACTTGCATATCTGACTGGTATGTTTTCTTGACTTATTTCATTGTGTACTAGATTGAATATGCCAGGAAGAATGTGCATAGTGCCAACCAGAAAATTCAGGACGCACAGGATAAGGTCTATCTCTCATGGGTGGAGTGGAAGAGAAGCATTGGCCACGATGACACCGACGAATCCCACTGCACTGAGGTGAGATGACAGGAAAGACATTCCCTACAAATTCTGAAGGAGTTCTCATCAGACTTTTCATTTCAATTCTACCTTAATTTCTCCTAGAATAATTTCTTTCGAGCTTGGACAATACTCTGTATATAACTTGCTTATTATGTGGCAGGAAAGCAAAACTCGGGAAGAAGTGATTTTATCTAACAACCATCTAACAGAGACGATGGTGCCCCACGTTGCTTTACAGTGGGTGCAGTCTAATGGGAAATACAGATACAGGTCCACTGAGAGAGTGTAGGAAGGCCAGCACAGCCCTGGAGTGGGGGAGGGTGAGTCAGACGGTCTCAAAGAGATACGAGTACAGATCTGAGAACAAGGAGTAAGTAAGTTAGATGAAAGGGCAATAAGGGACTGATGTTCTAGATGGAAGAAACAGCATGTTGCATGTTACAGTTTGAGAAAGTGGTTCTTTATACCGCTATAACTAGTATGCATTTTTCAAAATTAATTGAATCGGTACATTTTAGATATACATAATGATAACATTCATTATAGAGAATTTGTACCACATTGTTTTTTTTTTTTAATTTGGTATCAACCGTGTTCATATCATGCTATCTTACTTGAGGATGGAAAAAATCCAAATTACACTACTAGTAAGGAGTGTGTTTCCATTTTGTCTGGTGTCTCCTGCCTGTTGCATTTCTTCAAGCCTATGATGATGAACTTTGGAGACGCAGGCATTATTTCAAAACCACTACTCAGCTATTTTCCAGCTGTTAACTGGATAATTTATTTAGACTGAGTTTATGTTCATAGCTATGAAATAAAAATACTACTTGAGCGCTCAGTGTTGTTATGAGAGTTTTAGGGCCAGGGATATAGCTCAGTGGAACAGCCCCTGGCTGGCACGCATAAGGTCCCGAATTTCATTCCTGGTACCACAAAAAAAAAGAGAGAGAGTTTTAAAAAGTCAACGAATCGGTATATGTAGTAGACCCATCATCCGCTTACTGTTACTGAGGTAATTCATACATAGCTCTGTTGGATCCACTGCTAATTCTTAAGTTTCTTATTTTTAGCACATCGAGTCACATACTCTTGTCATTGCCCGCAACCTGACTCAGCAGCTGCAGACCACGTGCCACACCCTGCTGTCCAGTGTCCAAGGGTTACCGCAGAACATCCAGGATCAGGCCAAGCACTTGGGGGTGATGGCTGGTGACATCTACTCAGTGTTCCGCAACGCTGCCTCCTTTACAGAAGTGTCTGACAACCTCCTGACTTCTAGCAGAGGGCAGCTGCAGAGAATGAAGGAATCTTTAGATGATGTGATGGATTATCTTGTTAACAACACGCCCCTCAACTGGCTGGTAGGTCCCTTTTACCCTCAGCTGGCTGAGTCTCAGAATGCTCAGAACCAAGATACAGAACTAGACAGGACCAGCCAGCAGTCTGAGCACAGATCTCATTAACCCTGTCCTTGTCACCAGTGTTCAGTGCAGCTGTCCAGCTGACACCTTTTGTTATGCAGAAATTAACCTGACAGCTCACTCCCGTTGGGAAAGTAGATAGCTAGGAAAAGGGTCTTCGGTTATGATCGTTTCCGGATGGATTAAGAGCTTTAAACTTTCTGGCATTAGCAGATAAATTCTGTTTATTGGATGGTAGGAAAAGTATGTTTTGTCAGATCCTGGCCAGAACTCAGTTCAAGTGCATTTATGGTCTCATTTTGTGGTCATTGTGTTGCTATTGTGTCTGTTTAAACTAAATAAAAATACCTTCATGTGGGCTGTGTATAAACTGATGATTGCTGTGGAGTAGTCTTGAGTGGGCTTCCTCCTTGATTATCTAATGATGCATGCTTGTACAACTTGATTTTAGATTTTTAGTCCTTAAAGGAACACTGCCTTTGAATTCAATAAAATAGCAAGTAGATCAGTTTTTGTTCATGTGCTTTGTGTGTTGCTTTCATAGAGCTGCTTGATCTGCATGACAGTGACTAACACACATTCATTAATTCATCTGACCTGTGAGGGCATTTGGCATGGTGGAAGCATTGGAAGACCAGTGTCACAAAATGAATGTTTGATAACAGGTTTCAAGCAAAAGCTAATAAGAGGTTGGACACAGTGGCACACACCTGTAGTCTCAGCTACTTGGGAGGCTGAGTTGGGAGGATCATTGAAGCTAGGAAATCAAGATGGGTCTTGGCAACATAATGAGACCCTCACAAAAAGGAAGAAGCTGGGTGTAATCTGTAACCTGTAATCGCAGCACTCCAGGAGACTGAGGCAGGAGGATCAGAAGTTTGAGCCCAGCTCAAACTACTAACTAAACTACTTAAACCCTGCCTCAAAATAAAGTTTAAAAGGGCTGGGGATGGAGCGCATTGTGAAAGCCCTTGATTCAGTCCCCATACTGGAAAAGAGAGAAAGCTAATGCGCACATTACAGCTTCACTATGTAGTGATGATTGCGATGGTTGTTCCTTTCACTTGCCAATTTGCTGGTGCCTCCAGAGTGGATTTTTAGGTCAGTGAAAAGACCTAGAAATGACTGACGGTCTTGTGAAAAGGAATCAAAACTGAAAGGAAACAAGTGAGTAACTGTCAGTTTCACATAGTGACAGTAGGTATTTCTTGCCAAGGGGTCAGTTCAAAGTGAACCAGCTGGGTGTGGTTGCGCGTGTCTGTGATCCCGGCACTTGGGAAGCTGAGGCATGTGTATCACTGGAGTTCTAGGCCAGCTTGGGCTGCATAGTTTAAGGCCAGCCTGAACTACATAGCTGAGACCCGTTCTCAAAAAAAAAGCGAAAGAAGTCATCCATAGATTGCTTATTGTCCATTATCAGCTGGCTTTAACCTACTGTATTATGACTGAGAAGAAGTAACTACTCTGAGGTCTTGGTGAAGCACCTGTAGAAGTCATGTGAGAATAATGAGAGGTAAAGAGGCTTTGGGCCTCCTGGAGAAAAGGACCTTTTCGCCTTCTGTCTGGGGCATCCAGCCTTCTAACCCCTTTAGTGGTGGTCAGTCATGAACCTTCTTATCATAAAGCTGCGTTATGGCAAACTAATTCAGAAAAGCAAATTGCAGAACTTGTGACAGTGTTGTAGCTAGCGTTCATGCCACTGGGGCAGTCCTTCAATTTGTCACCCTCTGACATCTCTGAATAGCTTACTCTATTTAAATTGAAAATTAAAATGACAGAAAAAAATGTAGATCATTTTTTTACAATTATTAAAGAATATAGTAATCCACAGTGTTACTTAAAGTAAGAAGTTAAAATCATCTAGAGAGAAAAATTCATTATATTAAATGTATAGTTTAATCATGGTGCAAAATTTCTGTGACATAGCTTAAAAAATATGTTTATGGGAAGCAGAAGCAGCGTACAAATGCTGTCTCTGCTCTGGGGCGTCTCATCGGTCACCGCAGCAATCGAAGGCACCGCATCTCCAGCTGCAGGACTGTTTGCACACAGTTGTCCTGAGGCTGCAGCAGTGGAGATGCGTATGGAAAACACTCGGCACTTGTGTGTCAGCAGTCATGCCACAGACGCCACTGCACTCAGAGGCACATAAGAAACCTTAGCTTCACGACACATATAGTTCTAAAGAACCATAAATTATTACATAATTTATTATGGGCCATTGTTAACTGGTGTGAGGAAATACTAATAATCATG
Organism: Dolichotis patagonum; assembly: GCA_004027295.1. NCBI lineage: Eukaryota > Metazoa > Chordata > Mammalia > Rodentia > Caviidae > Dolichotis > Dolichotis patagonum. The sequence continues at coordinate 13,432 of PVJX010023932.1, read as the reverse complement.
TTAGTAATAATATTTTAAAATAATTCTTTACAAAACATTAATGTTGAAAAGAGTGCATTCATTAGAAAAGAGAACATTTTAAGAGCGTAATAAAGCCAGGTGTGGTGATGCACACCTGTAATCCCAGCACTCAGAGGCTGAGGCAAGAGGATCACTGTGAGTTCGAGACCAGCCTGGACTGCATAGTGAGTTGAAGGGCAACCTGAGCTGCATAGCAAGACTCTACGGAAAAAACTAAAAACTAAAAAATAATTGTAGATATAACATTTGTGTTTTGATTTGCTGTGTTAAAATGGAGTAAATTGTTACAATGTAATTTTCATTCTGGCTAATAATTAGCCCCCAGCTACCTCACCCCACCAGCTACCCAACTGACATGAAATACAGCTACATGCTTCTGCTTATGTCTACTAGAAAGTGAGCAGAAATGTCTGCCCTTTAGTCAGAGGGAAGTTTTTTTTGAGATAGGGTCTCACTGTGTAGTCCAGATTGGCCTTGAACTCATGCACTTCAGGCTGGCCTCAAACTCCCAGCGATCCTCCTGCCTTAGTCTCCCAAGGGCTAGGACTACAGGCTGGTACTACCATGCTCAGCTGTTTTGTTTTTTTGAGATGGGATCTTGCTATGTGTTTCAGGCTGGCCTTGAACTCATGATGATCCTCCTGCCTTAGCTTCCCGAGTGCTGGGGTTATAAGTGTGCACCACCACACCGGCTAAAGTTTAATTCAAATTTGTCTCATTCTGCGTTTCATCCTATGAAACAAGGATCCTGTAACTTTACATGCTCCTTTGATGAATTTATCAAAGCTTTTGATCGAGTTACACTTTCTCCAAGTAACCTGAGGAATCCATTAACAGATGGGTTGGGCTAAAGGGCAGGAACTCCTTAACACGCAGAGCTGCTTTTTGTTTTGCAGATAGGGTGCTTCTGGTTTTGGGGAATGGTGGACTTTCAAGATTTGTGGGTTTGCAGAATTGAGCCTACCCATTCCTGACTGCCTGTCTCCAGTCATTGGTATTTTGTAGATCTCTCTTTTTTTTTTTCCTGAGACAGGGTTGTGCTTATGGCCTAGATTGGCCTCAAACTCAACAGTGATCCTCCTAGGTTAGCCTCCCAAATGTGGGGTTACTTACAAGTGTGTGCCCACTTTCCCTGGCTGGCACCTACACTTTTAAAGAGCATCCCTAAAAACAAAACATCCCTACTACTTGTAATACAGGTGATCCATTGGCCCCAGTTTGGTAAGTAAAGAGAATATGACAAAAAAGATTTTAACCTGAAACTAAAGAGGTGGGGAGGATGAAGAAAGAAAAAGGGAAAAATAGCCAAGGCAGTGATGAAGTTGTCTATGGCCCTTTCTCTAAACAAGATCCTTAGTAGGGATCCATAACATGTCTTACTTCGAGGAGTCCTCTCTGTCCTCATTGTTCAGTGACGGTACAAACAGAGCAGAACTAAAATGCTCCCGGTCCTCTCGCTTGCAAGCACATAGTTAAGCTTCATCAGAGACGGAGTAAAGTTTCTGTTAAAAATCGAACTCGGCAAAGTTAGTCTCTACATATTTGGTGTTACAGCTAACCATTACCTCTTGCATGATCCTATTATAGCCTTATGCATTTGAGTTACTTTTATAAAACAAGCTAAACATGTAGGGCTTTTTATAACTTTATACTCTACTTTTTTTTTTTTTATCGGTACTGGGTATCAAACTCATCACTGCATGCTTGCCAGGCAGGCACTTATGCCTGCAGAGCTAAATCCCCAGCCCAGGTTTTCTGATCCTGTGTCATGTTTATTAGCACTGCATTTGGACTCACCTTTATCAGCAGGTTAAGTTGTCATAGGTGGTGTTTCTGTTTGTCTAATGTTTACTGTCCAGAGCCTGCGGCCACCATTAATCCACACTTATTGAAAGTTAGAAAAAACATACAATAGCCAGTAGTGTTTTACACCTATAATTCCAGTAGTCTGGAAGGGTGAGGCAGGAGGATTGCAAATTTGAACCCAGTCTCCTCAGTTTAGGGACTTAGATGCAAGATTTAAAAAGTGGAGATGCTCTGTTCCAAGATCCCATTGGATTCAATGTCCAGTACCACTACCACCACCACCAAAGCAAAAACAAAACAACCAAAAACAAAACCTCCTGCATCCTCTGCATGCTTAGCGCCATCTTCTGGAAATACAGTAACTGTGGATCTGTGAAGTTCCTATGTGTGGTGCCCTCTGTGAATCTCATAGGGAGCTACCTGCAAAGTGTATACCCCTGGGAGTCCTAGCACAGTTGCTTGGTAATCTTGACAAGAATGTATTGCCAGCTTTCTGTCCTTGCAAGATCTCCGGTTACCTCAGCAGTGTCACAGTATGCATCTGACTGTGATTTCAGCCTCCATCCCTGATAGGTTTTCTCAGCAAGATACCATTTACCTTCGGCTCTTTTGTGTCAGTGAAATGGGAATTTATTTTGTAAATGCATTAAATGATTTTCTTGTGCCATAAGTTTAAAAACCCTGTGTAGATGATCAGGCAAGAGCACAAACTGCCCCTATTTCCTTCCTGGCCCACACTGTCACTGGCATGGTGACAAGCTGACATTTGAGATAGTCTAGTGGAAATGGGACCCTGGCTCATTCCAGACTTACAGAGTGAGTGAATTGGGCCTGTGGCTCTCTTAAACCCTGTTGGAGACTAGAATGGTTTTTTGGTTGTGGCTATAGAGACTAAAACCCTTGAATGTGGAGTCTTTAATATTCTGCAAAGAAATCTATTTTGCCTGGCCCGTACATGACTGTGGAGGGGTGTGTGTGTGTGTATTGGTACTTAAGCAATTAAACAGAAATTACTGTTTCCTGAGCGCCTTTCACAAATGAGGCTTACACTGCCTTTCCTCCTCACCCACAAGTCAGTGAGTGAGTGAGGTGTCACCCTCGCTTGCCACAAGAAGGGAAAGCTGAAAAGGGCTGCACTGTGGCTTCTGACAAAGTGTGTGTTTTTTCTATCCTGGCCCTCTTGCCCACTGATTGGAGAGAAATGCAACTTGCTTCCTTCTTTGGGGCCCAGAAAATCCCACTGCTTATATCCTCTGTGTGGTAGATTCTGTTCTTTTTTATACTGAGTAAAAACAAACCATGATAGTACATAAGATTTTTTTAAAAATTTTTCTTTATTTGTCTTTTATTGTCTTTTTGAGACAGGGCCTCACTATGCAGTTCAGGCTCGCCTTAGGCTCACTTTGTAGCCCAGGCTGGTCTCTTAATTTGCAATGATCCATCTGCCTCAACCTCCCAAATGCTGGGATTACAGGAGTGCACCACCATGCTCAGTTTAAGATTTAATAAAATAGTAAAATAGATAAACATCAATAGATTTTAGGAACAAACAAACCCAGTGTGGTGGCACACGCCTGTAATCCTAGCACTTAGAGGCTGAGGAAGAAAGAACTGTAGGTTTGAGGCTGGCCTGCCTACAGAGTGAGTTCAAGGCCAGCCTGACCCCACTTCAAGTGAGACCGTGTCTCAAAAAACAAACAAACAAACAAACAAACAGGGGCTGGGAGTTTAGTCAGCAGCATAAGTGCCTGCCTGGCAAGTGCGAGGTTCTGAGTTCAATACCAAAAGAAAGAATCCACCCCCCCTCGCCAAAAAAAAACCAGAGTAGATTATTGGATGCTGAAATATACATGTAATAGATAACAGTTTGTTTTTGTGGTAGTACTGGAGAGAGATTGAACCCAAATTGAGCACTGAGCTCTATTCCCAACCTTTTTTGAAAAACATGTATTAGTATATGTATGATACATAAAGAACATTGTAAGAAATAAAACAGAGAGACAGAGAGAGTCTTGAAGCAAGAACAGGCTTGATCAGGGGCCAGAGCAACAGCTGCCTTACAGTGTAAGGGAGGAGGAGAAAGAAGAGGCGGGCGCTGCAGACCAGCTGTTCCGGGATGAGGTCATCTTAGTCCGAGCCAGGCCTCTGGTCCATTTTGTGTTTGTGTAAGGTTCCGTGCTCTGGAGCTGGCCCCTTGGTCTGGAAGGGTCTGTCGTATATACAGGAGTTCGGCTGGGCCAGTGAACAAGGGCGACTGGTCCAGTGCTGTTAGGAGGCTCAGGGAATCTAGGGAAGGGCCAGAGCTCATGGCAAATGTTCCTCCGACTTCTTTCAAATATGCTTACATGTGCCTATCACATCTTGACCCTTTTACTCCCCCGCCTGTCTCCTCCCTCTTATCTCTACACTCATCCTTTATTATTTTCATTTTGATATGTGGTCTCACTAACTTCCTAAGTTGCCCAGGCTGGGCTCCACTTTGTGACCCTCCTGCTTCAGCCTCCCAGAGTGCTGGGATGCAGACATGTGACATCATACACAGTATTTTAGTCATTTGTAAATGTACAATTCAGTGGCATTACATAAATTCACAGTGTAGCCCCACTATGACCATTTCTCATTTATAGAACTTTATATCATCTCAGCTTAAATTCTGTACCCATTTATTCTATAGACTTAACCATTAATTCCCCAGTCCTTTCTTTCCTTCTGTTTTTTTTATTAGTAAATGTTTGTAGTACATATTGTCACAATCAAGATGGAGATATATGTGTGTATGTGTAGAATGTGCTGTATCTTAGCTCTTTTTAGTCCCCTTCACCTCCTTTCCACCTTGTTTTTTGAAAGGTTTCTTGGTGGTTATTGTTAGTTATTTTGATCCTGTTAAGCAATCACCTACTCCCCCCCCATTATCAAGATATCATTCTTTAGTAATCTATTGTGCCTCACTAATTTTGTTTTCCTTTGAGGCAGGGCATCCCAGGGCCTTGCTTATGCTAAGCACTTGCCCTACAGTTGAGGGACACCACAGCCCCTTAAGGTGGCCTCCACCATTGGAAAGCCATTTACTTAACCCATTCCCAGACATTTCTAACAGGGTTTATATTTTTGGAAGGCACAGTTATATAAGATGGAATATTACTGTTTTTATTATGGAATAAATTGTTTTGAGCAATCAGCACATAACTAGAAACACTTTCTATCCCCCTGGCCTTTAAAAAGCATTTTATGGGTCTACTACTAGTTAATTTCCTTTTAAAGAAAAATTGTACACTTAGGCAGCAGAGGCAGGAAGATCAGGAGTTCAAGGTCAGTCTGAACCACATAGCAAGACCCTGTGTCAGGAAGCAGAGAGAGACAGAGAGAGACAGAGAGAGACAGAGAGAGAGAGAGAGAGAGAGGGGGAGAGAGAGAGGGGTTCATCAGTGCTTTCATAATAAATGTGAATTGGAGGAATAAGAATACAAATTCTTTTTTGGTTGTTGTTTAAAGCATGGCTTGGACAAAGCAAAGTTTACCTCTGCTCAGTATGTAGTCTCTAAATGGACCCGAAAGTTCACTTCCCTAGATTTTAATGGCCATGAGTCTTCTTTTACAGGTATTTGATTTCACTGCCATAGACTTGACATCGGAGACTGGTGAAATTCCTGATATTATACCTTTGGAGGAGGAGGATGAAGCAAGTCATTCACATGCTAAAGATGTATCTTCTCAGGGCAAAATGTCGAATAACTAACATACAAAAAACATTGCTCCTTTACTTGAATATAAAATTTGTATCACATTGAACTTCATGTTTGCTCATGTGTTTGTTCCTGTGGCTTTTGGGAATGTTAATCTATGTTTTGGTTACTTGATTTTAACTGCAATGAATCTAATTGAACTAAACTTTTGGAAGACATCTATGTAATTTTTCAATTTTTTAACTGCTGTTTCCAGGCACGGTGGCACACATGTGTCATCCTAGCACTTGGGATGCTGAGGCAGGATGATTGCCTCGAACTGGAGGTCAGCCTGGGATATATAATGAGACCCTTTCTCAAAAAACCAAAAGAAGAAAAGAAAAGAAGCCAGAGATTTAGCTCTGTGGCATAAGCACCTGCCTGGCAAGTGTGAGGTTGTGAGTTTGGTCCCTGGTACCAAAACAAAACAAAAAAAAGAAAAGTTTAATCACTTGAAATGCCTATAATAAAAATTGAGCTATATCACCTTGTATTGGAGTGGGGGCTTTTTTTTTCTCTAAGGATTCAGTCCTGCTTCTTTTGATAGTAGCATACTTACGTCTCTGGGGATCTCAGTGGGCCTGCCGGTCAAGAGTTTTTGTGTTTGCAGGTGTGGTGGCCTAGTTTTATAATTGCAGGCCTCTGGGAGGCTGAGATGGGAAGATCGTAAATTTGAGTCCAGCCTGGGTGACTAAGTTAGGTCCTATCTCAAAATTTAAAAAAATTTTTTTTTGGTGACAGGGTTTTGCTCTGCTGTGCAGGCTGGCCTTGCACTCACTATGAGAACACAGATGAACTCACTAGCCAATTTCAAAATAAACAAGTTTAAAAAGAGAAGGATGGAGCCAGCTGTGGCAGTACATGCCTGTAATCCAAGCATGTAGGAGGCTGAGACAGGACATTGTCCTGAGTTTGAGGTCAGACTGGGCTACGTAGCAAATTCAAGACCAGCCTTGACCTTGTCTAAAAAAACAAAAACAAAAAAAAAAAAAGCTGAGGATTGTAGCGCAGTGAGAATATCTTGGAGTCAATCTCCAGTAAGGGTGGCGGTTGATTTGCTTTCCCTTTGCCTGGAAAGCATGTGCCTGAACAACAGGAGGTCAGCTGAGGGGAGGTGTAGCATGATGGGTAAAGCCTCAGACTGCAGGTTATAATTTTTTGTTTGTTTGTTTGTTTTGGTACTGGGGATCGAACTCATGACCTCAGGCTTGCCAGATAGGTGCTTATGCCTGCTGAGCTAAATCCCCAGCCCATATCTGTTTCTTTTTGAGACATGGTCTTGCTATGTAGTTCAGGCTGCCCTTGAATTCATTATGTACTTCAGACTGGCCTCAAACTCACAGCAATTCTTCTGCCTCAGCCTTCTGAGTGCTGGGTTATAACTGTGCACTGCCATGCTGGCTGTAGGTTATAATCTTGGTCTGCCACTTACTGTGTGACCTTTATCAGGTTAGTTAATATCTCACTGTCTTAATTTTCTTACCTAGAAAATGATAATAGTACTAGGTTTGTTATAAAAATTAAAGAATTAACATTTATGAATAGAGCAGTGACTCGTCCAAAACAACATTAAGTCTAAAGTACATAAGTAAGTTGTAGAAACCATGGCCAACCCAGTAGCTATGAATATCCCTAGTGCCCAGGTCTGGCCTGAAGAAAGAAACATTGGCCAAATATGGGACAATATAGTATAAAATGGTGTCTTAGTTTTTTTGTTACTGAGACAAAATACTTGACACCCAAAGTTAAAGGGGGAAATTTTCATTTAGCTTACTGTCTGTAGAGGTTTCAGTCTGTAAGTCAACGGCTCCAAGGCAGGGTGGTGTGGCAGACAGGCACCACAGAGGAGCGACAGCTCAGGGTGGACAGAAAGTAGCAAAGCAAGCAAGGGTTGACCACAGCTCTTTCTATCCCTTTTATTTTAATCAGGCTACTTACTGTGAGTAGCATTCACACCCTTAACCCTAATACTCTTGATTTTAGCATTGCACACTCTAGACGCAGCCACCTCTGAAAAATTCCCACCTATGACCAGATAAGGCTTTGGGGAGACATCTAGGCACAAGCCATAACATATAGATAAGAGATACAATAGATTAAAACCCATAAGTACATTTAAATCTGTGAGTTAATTTTGTGTATGTGTGAGCAAGGTTGGGGAGATTGATTTGAGAAAAATAGAAAATAGAGTTCATGAATTTAGAGTGGAAACAGGCATCATAATTGCACTTTACCTGCTAAATTACAGATGTGGAATAGGTAGAAAACTGGATTTAATAAGGTTTGGGTTTTGCCAATAAATCTGGCAAAGAGAAAGGGACTAGAGAGCTGATGATGAATTCATGTTAATGATTATAATGATATAAAAGGAGCAAGAAACACTGCAGAGAGAAAAGGATTAGGGAGATTCTGGTGTATCACCGAAGGTTGGGATAAGATTTTGGAGGTTTTAATTGAGATTATGAAGGTGGTGTAGATATTGATGAGGTCTAGGGTTATGTACCATGAGAGGGGGTGGCTAAGGTAGAGTAGAAGACATAGTTACTGGCGACTGGTAACAGAAGTAAGGGTACCGGGAAGGTTATGCACACAGATACCGGTATTACAGTAAACTCCCAGGAGCTATGTTGGAGAGATAAGAATTAAATTTTGAATCTTTTCAAAATGAGGGCCAGCTCTGTGGGGATGACCTCCACAAAGAAGAGTTATGGGTGATAGACACAAGCTTCCGAGAAGCTGGTGGTTTTAGTGACACATCACAGTGACTGCCAGAGATGGCACTGTGGAGTACGATGCCCACCCCGCATCCAGGCCCTGTCATACACGAGTTGTGTTGAAACAGAAAAGCTATCAATTGAGATTGCTGCAGGAGGAAGCTATGTGTTTGAGAGAGGGAGCCAGAGCAACAAGGCGAAAGGAAGATGCAGCCTTCTACTTTATCCTTTTGCCTCAGTCTCCCAAATACCGGGATTACAGGCTTTGCCTCCACACCCGGTCGATGCAGGTTTCTTAAGTATAGATTTATCTAAAACTTTAACTTAGCGATCACATACAGAATGAGGAAAAATAACAGCAAACGTTAAAAGTTCTAGAATGGCGAGGCCAGGGCACCCGCAAGCCGCTGCGCAATGCACTCTGGGTGTTGTGGTTTTTCGGCTGGGCGTGACGGGAAGGGTGGAAGGGAGGACGCATTGCATATCGGGAGATGTAGTCTTCTGGGGGAAGGCTCTCCTTCCCGGAAGCCCGGAGGCGCCTGCGCGCACAGCTCTTCCTTAAGCGCGGGAGTCTTGTTTTGTGGTGGCTACGCCAAGGCATCTCTTAACTGCTCCATTTTCCGGAGGCCTTTCGGCTGTTTGACGCGAAATGGCTCTCGGCAAGAAAGCAGCGGGCGGCGGGAAAGGAGGGTTCGCCGCGAGCTCTGGCTGCCTGTAGTGAGGGATCCTGAGTGGAGCCCTGACAGCCGCTTCGAGGCCTCAGCTTTTTTCCGTTGAAATCACCTCGCCGACCGTGAAGATGAGCTCTGCCTGGGTCACTTCTTTCGAGAAGCAGCATCTCTGGATGTATCTGCAGGCGCTCGGCTTTGAGCCAGGCCCGGCCACCGTAGCCAGCGGGAAGATCGTGTCGCAAACGCACCTTGGAGTGTAAGGAGGCCCGGGGCTGCAGACCCCGCGGGTGGATGAGTAGTGAGTGGTTGAGCTGGGCGTTTCCCGTGAGCCAGGCACTGGCTGCAAGGCTCTGGGAGCACTTTGTAGGCAAACAGGTTGCAGTCGGGACAAAACCCCGCCTGGGTGGCGAAGGCGGTGGGCTGTGAGGTGCGGGGAGGACTGGCGCATGGTGAGGCCTGGAAACTACGTACAAACGCCTTGGGACGCGAGCCCTTGAAGGGACCTTAGTTTGTAATTTTTACTTTTTGCATAAGGACACTAAAGCATTGCAAACTTAGGAAAAAAATAGTAGAGAAGCATATTAACACAAAAAGCAAAAGCTTCTTCCCTTTTGCCTCTTCTGGTATGGTTATGACCATAAACTAAATATTTTGTTTATATTCCTGTAACTTTAGACAGTGTCTCTTATCTTCCCCACTAAAGGCCAGAGCAATCGAGGAAACACTGGCCATCTTCTGTTCTCCCCAACCTAGTTGAATTTATTTATTTATTTATTTATTTATTTATTTATTTTTGGTACCGGGGATTGAACTCACGACCTTGCGCTTACCAGGTAAGCCCTTAAGCTACTGAGCTGAATCCCCAGCCCAGAATTTTTTAACTGTGTAATTTCAACTCTTCCAAGTGACTGTGTTTTAATAATGTGGTTAGAAACTTTTTCCCCTTTTGGTGCTGGGATGGAAGTTACTCTTATGAATATGTATGAAGTGCTTTGTCCAGAAGTCTACTTAGCAGGTTATGAAGGTGTATTTATTAATAAATGCTCACTTGATTCATTTCACTTGATTTGATGACCCACTGCAGAGTCTTGTTTGCACTGCACTGGCAGAGAAGCTTGAGGCCTCTTTAGTGGCTTCTCTGAGAATGGTTTTCATTGCTGCTGCATTCTCCTCGCCGGTGTTTCAGCCATCTTAATGGCTTATAATGGCTTATATAGCAATACAGTTGCATTCTGCATTCTTCATTATATATTTTTTGGCAGTAGGAAGATTGAACTCAGGGCCTAGTGTATGCTGGGCAGGCACTGTACCGTGCATCTCGATTCCCAGTCCTTCGTATTTTATTTTGAGACAGGGTCTCCCTGAGTTTCCCAGACTGGAGTCTCCTTGTGATTCTCCTGTCAGCCTTCCAAGTAGCTGGGATTATAGGTATGCACCACCATACCTGATGTGTATTCTGTTTTTTGGTTTAGTTTTTAAAATTTGCTTATATGGGAACATTCTTTTTGGGTTGCAGTTCCATGATTTTTTAGTTTGTGTGAGTGTATAGTTATATACTGTATACTCACACAAACTAGAAAGTGTAACACTTTCTTGTAAAACTGAATGGAGCACTTAACATATGACTGAGCAGTCCCATTCTAGAGTATTTGCCCCAAAGTTTTACATTCTGGAAAAATCATACTGGTTACATTACAGAGAATGGATTAGAAGTGGAAGAAGGTTTCACTAGACCTAAACTAAGGAGGCAGTGGAAATGGAAAAAAAGTGACCGATGCTTTGTTGACATTCAGCAGGTACTTATTTTTGAGACAGGTTCTTGAATGCAGCTCAAGTGGACCTGGGACTTGTGGTCCCACTGTTTCAGTCTCCTAAGTGCTGAGTGTACAGATGTGGCCACTTGTGGCAAGCAGATACTTATTGAATGTAGTGCTGGACCAGAGCATATAGTGGTGGGTGGAAGAAATACAAACTTTGCCCTTACAGCTGGGCATGGTGGTGCATGCCTGTAATCCCAGTACTCTAGAGGCTGGGGCAGGAGAATCGAGAGGAGCCTGGGCTGCAAAGTGAGCTCAGGGCCAGCGTGAACTACACAGTGAGACCTTGTCTCAAAAAGATGAAAAAAGAAAAACAAAACAAAACTTACCTCACAGAATTTTTGTCTACAGAGTGAATAAACACCAAATTCCATACTACAAATTATAAGTGTCACAGGGAGCAGAGTACTATGGGCAAATAATGGGATTTGAGAGGTGGTAAGGAAGTAGGATGGATGGGACTTTTTGTATTCCTTCAGGAATAAGAGACATTCTAAGGACAAAAGAGGGCCAGGGATATAGCTCAGTGGCACAGTACCTGCATGGCAAGTGCAAGGTCCTGTGTGAGTGGGATTCCTGGAACCAAAAAAAAAAAAAGTATAAAAGAGTTTGACATGTGAATAGGCATGGTGACTTAAATAAGAGAATAGTAATGCTAAGTTAAAGATGTACTTGGTTTGATTCCCTGGAAGTAAGATGCCTTTCATGTTAACTTGTTGGGAGGTGAAGTGAAGATGAAACTTGGGGCCCTCATGCCTGCTGTGCAAGAACTGTATCCCACTGATGATGTTCAGTTTTATTAACCATTTCCTTTTTCTTTTTTCTCATCCTGCTTTTTCATTTTAAATCCCTAGGAACATGTTTGACAAGCTGAACCGAGATGCCTTTCACATAGTTTCTTATTTTTTGTTTCAAATGCTAGACCAGTCTCTCACCAAAGAAGTTTTCAAGTAAGGAAAAACTAGTTCACTTTCTTGTCTTAATTATGCTCAAATCTAAGAATGCTCTGTGGTTTGATGTAACCAGATTTCAACTTTGGCCTTTTAACTCTTGTTTTGAAAGGATGCCACAAAATTCAGGTTTGAAATTTAGTGTATCTGGGTGGGGTTTGTTTTTTATTTTTTTGTACTTATCTTCAAATCATTGTATATTTCATAGGTAGTATATTAGATGGGTCGTGAACAATATAGAAATCCAAGCAGCCAAATTGATAAATTTGGAATTTAATTAACTGAGCTCAGGACCACTCATATACAGACACCCCCTTCCCCCCCAGTTCTAGGTCCAAACAAGTGGCACCAAACTGGAAAGTTACAGTTTTTAAAAGAGAGAATCACAAAAGACATCCTGTTGGAAACAGATTAGCTCGACTCCTTCATTAATTTTTGGTTGACACCTGTATCGTGCTTCTTTTGTTGAGCAGGTTAATTTTTCTCCTGTAGGTGCAGCTTATTCTGCTTTTCTCATGGGACTTATACCCTGAGTAATTTTCCATTTTCCTGAATACAGGGCTTAAATGTAGGGCTTAAGATGGCATCGGTTATGTCAAGCTACAACAATATAGATTTTGTTTCATAAAACTATTTCTCAACATTCTTTATGGTCTTAATTAGACAAAACAATGAAGTGATACCATTCTGTTGATGTACTCAACTTTGCCCTTTTTTTCACATTACCCCATGCCTTACTACTTTTCTTTTAGGCGGTTTTACTTTCTCTGTAAATCTTTTTTTTGAGACAGGTTCTCGCTATGTAGTTCAGGCTGGCCTTGAACTCACAATGGTCCTCCTAGTTCAGCCTCCCAAGTGTCAGGATTATAGGCATGTTCCTCTGTCTTGCTATAAATCTTTATCATCTGCTCAGTGATATATATTAAAGTATCAGCTACTGTAGGCAAAAACTATCCCCATTAAATTTAGCTTATTGTGTAGGGAATGAGTATTAAAAAGTTTTAAGAAAAAAAATGTGAATACCCATTAGTCTTTGTTCTAAGGTATTTTGAGTATGATTTTGCATTTCTTCTGTCTTAAAAAGTATTCAAATTATTTTGATGTTTATATTATCCCAACAGACTTTATATAGGAAGGCAACAAATCTATTAATTCTTGATAATTCATTCTTTTTTTTGAGGCAAGGTCTCACTATAATTCAGACTGGCCTTGAACTCACTGTGTAGCCCAGTGATCCTCCTGTGCTGGGATTATAGGCGTGTGCCACCATGCCTGGCTTGATGATTTATCCTTAATACTTTGCTTTCATGTAAAGCTGTAAGTGCCCAGGGCAGCACAGATATTTGAAGCAGTTTTTGAAATTCCTGTCATTAAGATGGAAGACTTCCTCTGTGTGGATAAAAATTGGCCTTCTTGAACAACTGTTTCCAATGATGAGAGTATGTAACTCATCAAGTGGCGATTTCTTAGTGTTTTTGTTCTTTTTGTTGTTGTTGTTGTTTTGGTTTTTTTGGTATGTTTGTTTGTTTTTGGTTCTTTTATTTTTTTCCCTTTGGAATTCTGTATTGTTGCTACCATTTTTCTGTTTTGTCTGGTTGGTTTTTTTTTTCTCTTTAAGTAAAATTAAAAAAAAAAAAATTCGGCCTTTGGATACTTTCCACTCAGCATGAAGGAGGCTGAAGCAGGAAGATCCTAAGTTCAAGGTCTGCCTAGACTATATAGTGAGACCTT